>CAIGRF010127508.1:0-21786 GCA_903798235.1 Fraxinus ornus | reverse complement strand
GAAAGTCAAAGTCGCTCTTTAAAGTCTTATATTTGCATTTTATTTCTTGATTCTCTTCTTCCCTAATATGACTTATCTATCTTCAAAATTGTTAGAAGATATTTTGCTAAGTGATCGTTTCGAGCATGTGCGGTTAGAAGTTTCTTAGTGTAGAATACCACTGATTTTCGTGCCGATCAATTAAGTTGCCAAACATAGTTTTCAGATTCTAGTTTTGATATTTCTAATGTGGCTTACATGGGACAACTTAACCTCACAGTCACAGAGAGAATCTACAACCCTCAGTTCAAATTGCATGTAGTTTCATATATATATTTTGGAAAGGAATGGCTGTGCTTTAGTCTAGTTTCTTATAACAAGTGTGCTAATATCAGAACATCTTGTGTAATTCTTTCTTAATTTTTTGTTATTTTTATTTGCTATTTCTCGCGAAGCTTGTGTTATAACTGGCTGTCTATCGTGTCTAACATCATTGCAGGCATTTGGGTGGGCGTATGTACATAATAAGCAGAATACATGGGTAGCAATTCTATGTTTACTGGATCTGTCCCTTTGTAGGAGCAATATTGGCTGCGTGGATATTCCGCTTTCTATTCCCGGCCCCAACAAAGCAGCACAAGGCGAAGAAAGCCTGAGCGCGTGAAGAAGTAATTATCAGTTAAAGCTCGTGGACAGTATATTTAGAATTAAGAGTTTCAGCTTTTTAAGATTGTTGTTAAAAGACAATATCTTTTGAGTAGGGATTCCATCCCAACAAGTTGATCTAATAGGTAGGAGTAGGCCAAGCCTTGTAAACATATCATTTACCCCATATGAATTTGATGTGGGATTCTCTTTGCACTTTCTCAACATATACTATTGGAGGATTTCGTCATATATGTTACGATGACTAACATTAACTTTGCTATTTAGATCATGACGCCTATCTTTATAAGTTTAAAGATAATAATATGTCAACCTACTTGATTGAAACACAAATCAGCTAAAAAAATGGAAGTCATTTTTTTTTTTTTTCAACCTTGCCATTTTATAAAGGTCAAAATATAACACTAAATTTTAAAAAAATTCATTCAAAATGCTTTATTTATAGATCAAATGTATAGTATGATGTTATTAAAAAATAAAATTAAAATTACTTTCGCTTTATTGTCGACCTCTTCGATTCTATCCTCGTTGCCCATCCTTTGTGTCTCTAATCCATTTTCTTATTTTAATTTCCCCATCCTGTCTTCCAAGATTCCTTTTTTGTGGCTATAATCCATTTTCTTATTTTAATTTCCACAACCTGTCTTCCAAGATTCCTTTCAATCTCTATATTGTGAGTTTGAGAGGAATTCACGAGTCTATTAAGTTCTTAAATGGTAACTCAAGATTTTCTTAACTGGTTGACTTGACTATTAGATTATTAGATTGTGTGTCGAGTTGCAAGGAGGAAAGAGGAATGAGGGGTCATTTTTTACGTTTCCAACACATTATTTCTTCTTAAAAAATGAAAAAAAAAATATCAAGATGTAATATGTTGATGTGTCAAAAATGTATTGATATCTTCCTATTTGTTAAGACGAAGTGATACATTGAGATGTTAAATATGTACTTAGGATAAGAGGGAAGCGAGAAGGGGATGTAATAAAAAAAATAGGTGTGAAATGACGCTATAAAAACTTGACGAAAATCCTTGATTAAAATAAAAACATATGGTGGGCCTTTTCGTTTGAATAATATGATGAGAAAAAGAGGTCATTTTGAAAAATATAATGAATTTTGTAATCAAGGTTTTATTAAATTAACTTCTCCAAGTTGGTCCTTGTTAAACAAATTCATGGTCTGAAAGGACTATATTTTTTCAAAATTAACAAAGAAGCTATTCTATATTTATTTCCAAAATCGAGCCTGAGGTTTTAAGGTTTAAGGTTTCCCTTTTCAAAACCCCATTGTCGCGCCCGGTAATTGCTACACGCCTACACCACTCCTCTCCGCCACTTCCGCCGCACGCTACCGCGACAATTCTTTTGGTATTTGAAGATCGATCTTTTCTGTTTACCTGTTCTTTCTTCGTTTTTATTTTAATTTCTGTAGAGTGTGTTTGCATCAATTAACATTTTACTTCAGAATTGAAGTATAAATCAACCGGCGTTCTTTATTGTAGGGGATATGAGACTCGTTCGGAGTATGTTCTGGTCTCCCAACGTCCGCCACTATCGTCCATTTCGACGGCATATTGCAAATCCCCGTCAAGGTATACTTATATTTATGCACTTTTTAAAAAAAAAAAAAAATTGTCTGTTGATTTTTTAATTGAAAAATTATCTGAAAATAAATCTACAACTGCATTATTTTTTAGTTAAGTTGAATGTACTATCAACTTGGAGCTGGAACTGATTTTTTTGATACCACAAGGCGTGTAAATAATTTATTGGCTAGAAAATCATAGTGCATGGGCGATCTAATTTGTATTCTCTCAATTTATAATAAACTGGATAGTTAAACTAGCATTACATCTTGTAATAGAGATAATCCCTCCAAGAGTGATTTGCATAATAACTCTTTAGGTAAGGCTTCACGCCCGCCTCGTTGTAAGGGGTTATGTCAGCCCCCCCCACCCCCACATCAACTCATGGGTAGGAGCATAAGAAAAAAAAAAATCTGGCGTTGCATCTACGCTTACGTAAAATGAGATCTGCATTCACTTATATTTGTATCTTTTTTGAGCTACAATAGAAAGAAGTTTTAGAAAAAGATAGGTGGAAAAGTGTGCAAAGCCCAGCAGAAGCGGAATGGTTTATGAATCATGATGCGACTAAACCCCAGTCGTTGTTTAGCTGCTCTTGTGCATTAATGGATAAGGAACTTAATAGTTCATCTTTGATGTGATACTCTATGTTCTTTTTTTTGTTTCCTTGCTGGTAGATGTCCTATCCTTTAACTTCATTGTAATTATAATAATTTCTTGTTTCCAATCCTATCTAAGTGTTAAAATGTATGCAAGTCACTTCATTTTTTCTTGTTTCTCAAATGTATTTCCACGAGGAACTGGCGTGTGCTGGTTAAAGGTAAACGTTCTAGAAATTTTTACGTGTCAGAAATATTAAAAATTTCAGAAAACTAAGATGTAGACTCATGCTTATATATTTCTCATATTTATTATGATAAAGTTTCTGACCTGTTTTTTGTGATTGGAGATTAGATGCCAAATATGACCCTTATTCCACTTCAGCTATACATGATAATAATTTGCATTATATATATATATATTCTGGGATAGTAGATTGATGGAGAATGTGCGGTTGAAAAAAAAGGAAAAATTATTGATGTGATGGAAAATATTATTTTATCGAGTAGAGAATGTGTGGTTGAAAATGAGTAGAAGAATGAAAATGAAAATTTTAATGTATACCAAACATGGACTATATATATATATTGCGTGCATGATCTCTTGAACTTGAGAAAAGCACCGAATCTTATGAAATTTCTTGTCAAGAAATAATTTGGTGTTCTGTTATTCTAATAATGTATCTATCTGGGTGCATCACAGTGTACATTGAGACATCCAGTATTGGGCATAGGTCTATTATAAAGTGGCGTGGAAGATTATTTTCTGCTTCTGTTCCTTCTGATGCAACCGAAATCAAAAAATCTCGTAAAAGGGTCTCAAAGGATGAACGTAGAGCCATGGTGGAAAGTTTTGTTAACAAGTATCTTTCTTTCACCCTTGCTTTCTTTTCAGTTGCAAGCTTATGTTGACATTGTTTTCTACAAATGCTGCATATGAATACATCGGAATGTGTTCTTTCATTGTTTATGTAGAGTATCTCTTGTATTTCTTTGGGCCTCTTACGATCAGTTTGAAGAGACACTGATGCTTGATGCCAAATGGAATCTCAGTATTTTATTTTGTTCTCAACAGAACAGTGTGTAACCACATTTCTTACTTTCAAAAAGTGGTCTTTTGCATCAATATAGTTGCTGAATTGTTTGCCAAATTTACAATAAATATGCCTTGAAATTATCAGAGTTTTGTACTTGGTTATTACTCTCTCAGAAATCATATTAGTCAAAAGATGTCAATCAAGTGCTATTCTTGCCTTGCTGAACACGCATACCCAATGAAGGGGGGTAGCCATACTCCTGTATTGCAGTAAGTTTGCAATTGTGTGATTTTACGATCATTACTCATGTTTATTAGACTTCTCGCCTAAGTTATATAGGACTAAAAACTCTAGATAAATCATTCAGAAATCTAGCGGTGCGTGTGAGAACTAATTTGGTATGGTTATTGAGTTCTTTTATTATGTTATTGATGATATTTCTATATGAGGGTTGTAATATATAAGTTAACATGTTCTACTGGTTGGCAGGTATAAAGCCATGAATGCAGGGAAGTTCCCAACTGCCTTTAAGGCTATGAAAGAGGCTGGTGGCTCTTACTATGTTATCAGGCAGATCCTTCAGGAGCTGGAATACAACTCTAAAATGTCATCCATGGGCACAAAAGATTTAAGTTCAGTGGGAAATTATAGTATGAAGAAGAATGAGATGTCAACTGAAGAGTTGTCGAGCGGTTCTTCAGGCAATGCTGCACAAGTTTCAGGCAATGTATCTACATTCGATGCAAATATTAGTGAAGACAGTCGAATCTATAACGAGAATTTGCTGGAGAATCAAAATTCCAACTATGTTGCTACTAAACCTCATCGAGGAGTAGGAGAAGTCGACAAAATTTTGCATTCACATCCTGAGAAACCAGAGGATTATGTGAAAGAAGAGACAGGATCTGATGATACGCTGAAATTTGATGGTCTGAAGCCCAAAGGTCAAAAAGGGAAGTCATCAAGGTAATTCTCATTATTTCTAGCTTATAATGTGACATGTTATGTCGGTGTGTTCTTAAATTTGGATTAATTATCCGGTGCCCTGTCAGCAATAGCTCAGATTACTTTATATTGTGATGCTTATTATATTTGAACTATACCCTAAACTTGGAATAGGTATGCTATGACAGGCACCTGATGGAATTTGCCATCTGTCATTCTTTTTCCTCAAGGCAGGCTGAAATCTGTGTGTATATACGTATATGCATGTACTTGTATAGAATAGGGTTCCAGAGGGAGTATCCGATCCATCGATAAGTTATATTACGAAAATTACTATATACTTTTACATGGGAATTCGTATTTTCCATGATTTGCTAAAAAATCGTCATTGTTTTTTACCTAGGGAATTGTACAGAGAGCCAAGTGAAGATGCAGAACCCGAAGGAAAATCATCAGTTTGGGAAAATTTGAAGTCTCTTGCAAATGGATTTCTGGGTATATGGAGGAAACGTTAGTACTTTTTTGTAGATGAAGATTTGAAGTTGTGTTGTATTAAAACTGCCAACTGGGCTTTTTCATGCTCAACGCTCGCACCCAGTCGGTAACTCATTCCCATGTGCATCGTGATGCAAGTAAGGGTTATCAATATCGAAGAAAGAAGACGAAACTGGCCTCCAGAATGATTATGTAGGTAGGCATTAACCTTAAATTCTACGTAAATGACAATTGATCCGAAGGCTGGATGATTTTGTGAAGATATTTGTGACTTAGATTTATGTAGAGGGAATCTTAGTTTTCATAATGTATTTGATAGCATTGGAAGTAGTTATGGTGGCATTGGAAGGAGATGCACTGACTTTGAATTGTACAGGAAATGCCCAAAATTATCTAGTCTAAACTCGTGAATAAATTTTTCTGAAGTTCGTGCAATTGGCGAAATTTGATGCTACTCAGCAAACAATTAAAGAACAAATATGTAGAAAAATATTTGGTTGTTGAAAAAATGTATATCAAATTTCATGTTCAAAGATATCTTTACAAAGAATCTTCTTACACTCGCAACAATCAAGAAATATAAGTTATAAACTCTGAAATCCACGTTCACACAAATTTTCAACTACCTTCCAATGTTGTTTCCACAGCAGCAGCCACAGTACTGCTAGCAGAAATCGTGTCAACAACAGAACCACTGGCAACCACCTCGGTATTGTCCACGCTAGTTGGTGTTGGGGAATTTGACCCACCCAGAACCCCTTCATCCACTCGTTTAGTTCTATTCAATGCATTGCAGTGGGGACAATAGTAAGTTATGTACGGAAAGTCCTCTTTCCTTGCAAGCCCTGCAAACATGAAAAGAGAACACGCATGACCTATGAAATCCTAAATCAAAATGCTACTCCAAACAAATAACTAGTTATTGTTTTACCATTATGCATATGGCAGTTTCCACATATAAGTGCATAAGATTGTGTGGGGTCCTCCCCCACGAGCAATGCAGCGAATCGAGCAAGCCATCCCCCTTCTTGTGAAATTCCACCTGTTTGGGGGCGATGTTCAACAACCAATTGTTGTTGCTGAGAAATATCATCAAGGCCGCCCTCGAACTCCATTTTATTAAGCATGCTTTCTTCAGGATGGTGCATAGATGCAGTCTCTGGGCCTTCAAATTTAGAGTTAGATGCCTTCCTGTTACGAAGTCCGGTAGTCCTTGCAACTTCCACATCATTGCTCTTTCCAGTAGGGGCATCCATCTTATTCTCTTCCTCCACATATACTTTCAGACCCGAATCAGCGCCCAACTTGGATGCAAGTACACTTGCAGCGGCTGCCTTGGCTGCCGGGTCAGGGTCGTACCTCTGCACTGAAGACTCGATATAAGGATCTAATCTAGTACATTCCAAATCAACTATATGAGGGATGGCATGTTGATTATAAGGACGTCACGGAAACCCAACTTAGAGCATGTTTGCTTAAATATGTTTTAAAATAAATAATTATTTTATTGGTCAAAGATAAAAATGCTCACAGTAAGGTAAGAGTTACTTTTAAAAAATAACCTTTTCTAATTAGAAATAAGAAAAAAGTTTTCCAAACATATTTAAAGATAAGAAATTAGTTTAGAGATAACTGTAGTACTATTATTAAGCTTAGCCAAACATGCTCTACTGAGAGAGAGAAACCAAATTTCTAGCCTGACTATTTCGCAACCACTTGCACTGCTAGCTTAGTGCGAATTCCATTCATGAAGAATAAATGAATTAATAAATGCAAAAATGCAGCTAGCTTGCAGTTGTCACCTGTATAAGCTGTTGGGTAGTGTAGTAATTTGTCTTCTCTTTGAGTTCATCTATTTTTGCTTGCCTCTCGGTCCGAAGCTTTTCCAAAGTCTTATGGTCCTTCCGATCACCTAAGAAATTGTGTGTGAAAATAGGAAATAATTTAACACCACTTATCTTACCTAAGATAAAAAAGACAATTGGCAAGCTTTCCTTAAAGAAGTGCACTCGTGGAAAAGTATGTATGTAAGATCTTTTCAGAACATTTCTAATTACCTTTTGCAGCAAAAACAAGTACCTAAAGGTCACAAAACCTTAGCATTGAGCCAACTCCGAAAATCATATATGAGAAGGTATTGAATGGAATATTTCAAATTCAATAAATAAAGTTATCCTAATGATCCAATAGACCCAGAAATATCCACTTATCTCAACCTATTAACTCAGTTACATCAGATCCTAGTTCAACAATACAAATTCCCATATTTTGGATCTCTGACAAAACATGAATTCCAAAATGAGGTCATGTAATGACAAACAATATACTATATCACTGCAAGCAAAGGTTGTTAACTCTTTTAGGTCTGTTTAGTGTAAGAATGGCGTTGATTCATCCATGGACATATTTCACATAATACTCCGTTCTATTCATATTGCAAAAAGTTAGCCTTTTCATTATGAACTGAAATTGATTAACCTATCAATCTTAGCATTTAAATTTATTTTCTACGAAAAAGCAGTAAAGCATTATTACACGCATTAAAGGCAACCCAAAACATGGACAAATACATTAAAACGCAAAAATAAAAAATAAAAAAAAAAAATAATATTGTATAGGTAGAAAAAACTAAAACTCACTAATGAGGTTCATAAGAAGTGCAGAAATAGACCGGCTGGAATGCTTACACATTAAAACTCACTAATGAGGTTCATTACAAGTGTAGAAACAGACTGGCAGGAATACTTACACATTCTTGTGAAGCTTCCTACTGCTGAATAAGAAATGAAAGATAGTGCTGGCAGAAGAAACATAGGCAAGACTCGCAATGCTCTCATTTTCCAGTTCAAGTCTAATGATCTTGTAGTCATGATAGCATAACCCACTGCAATTAACTGAAAATAAAAAATTATGATAACCTCATACTAAGCCACAACACTCACAGAAACAAATTACATTATGTGAGCACGGGAACAAACATAAATGCTTTACTTTCCAACACAAACATTAAGGATCATAGTATAAATCCTTAATCCATATATTTTGGTAACAAATGAACCAAATTTACACGGTAATTCATTATAAAAAGTTGTGAATATATAGCATGTTCATAAAATATAGAATCTTCAATAAGAAAAAGACTTGTAAAAATGCTATTCATGCAAAGGCCTTTTTGCTGATAATAATACCTTTTTGACCAATACACTTCTGGGGAAGTTAGTATCAATACGGGAAACTGTACTGCATTCTTATACTATTCCTTTACACAATCAAATTTGAGAAAGATTAAATTGATGAAATAGAATAAAGTTTCAAGCTTAGGCCTTCTCACCAGTGTCAGGACCGAGCCCAACTAAGAAGCAATTATGCATTCTCGTATAGCATCCATCGCAGTTTGTCGATCGGGTAGTAGTCAATATTCTATTACTTTTCAGTTATACATTATCGTTAGACAAGCATCACTAAAGGAGAGTGCTCCTCAAGTAGACAGGCATTGCCTTGTTAAGTTGCCCAAGTTTCTCCATCCTTGCACTTGTGTTTAGCCAGGTTAGTATCAACTTCATCTCTTGCAGCCACTAAGACCCTCTGAGTGACCCCATAAGGCTTCAGCTCTTTTATTTTTTTCATTCCATTTTTTGTATCAACTTCATGTCTTGCAGCCACTAAAACCCTCTCAGTGACTCCACAAGCCTTCAGCGCTTTTCTTTCTTTCAATTTCCAATACCAGTTCTTCCCAAAAAAAGCTTAGGAATATATGAGAAAGAAAGTCCCCGTCTCAACCCTCTCGTGCTAGAGAAACATCAAAATGGGAGGCCATTCAACGCCATAGCGAATTTGACAAGATTTCATATCCCGTCCATTTAAACACATGAAATAACTAAATACGAGCACTAAATTGCAGTTTGAGGCGTGGTGAAGTACGCATAAGAATGTGCATTTTCAGGACAAATTTTCTGTTTGCATAATTTCAATCACCAGAATCAAATTTGTAGACTTGTAGTCATGACACATGGATGATGACATAGAGATTACAGAGCTGATGGCACGGTCCATGGATTCAAAACTGAACTTCAACATGCCTGATTATAGACATTTTTCGTAATAATAAAAGGGCTCCACACTTAAATTCTTGGACCTTTATAGTAGGGAATGAACACCGCCCCTAAGAGGCAAGCTGCAATTTGTGTCTGGTGTTCTCTTCACCTGTATTTTTTATTTTGTATATATCATTTAATCAATCAAATTATATTCTATCAATACTCAAAAGGCGGTCTCGCACCTTCGATTTTTTCTTTTGTTTATATTTTTCGAAACCTCGCACCTTCATTTTTAAAAGATACTACTATCTCTCCTTGATTGCTCCCACTTAACTGCCAAGGGAAGATCGCATATTTCTTACAGTGAAATGACAAGGAAGATTTTATCTACCAGATTCCCATGTTTTGAATCAACATACTCATTTGGTGATGACACTGGAAGTCCAGAAATGCTGGAGACAACCCAGAATGTGAACAGTAAAAAATAACCTTACATGAGAAAAAATCATGTACTAGGACCCTTCAAGAAGCTTGAGTGAAGACTTTGTCTCTGAATCTCATTTTAATGAGATTATTCAGCCTTTCTACATTTTGCTACAGGAACATAACCATTAAAAAATTGTAAACGCAGGACAACTTCGTCAGACACAGATAAATATCAACTTTGCCGTTGGAAGCATGGTGGACGCTGTAAAATTCCAATTTGATGCATGCATAGTGCTACATCTAGTAAGGCCAAGAGTAAGGGAACAAGAAGTTATGCTCCCACCTTCATGAAGTAGAATAACTAATATAAATGACCTCAAAGTCAAAAGGAGACTAGTCTTTCCTTGAAAAAGGAAAGTGTGGAACTAGAAAAAAGAAAGTTGCAATGCCTTCTAAATCATCAAGTCAGTTAAGGCATATATTAATACTCTTCTCTTTATCAGCCAGACATTTTGAGTTTTCCGAAGGGCAGCATCCTCCATCTTATCAAGTGATCTTTTCATCACCAAGCGAAGTCAAAGGAGCTTGTAAGTTAACAAAGTTCGAGACTTGTTCCATTCGTCAATTGATTTATAACAACAGAGTGATATTGAGTGGGAAATTACAAAAGACTTTTTAAGAGTAATAATGATTTAAATATGCATGATCCCAGTGAGAAAGTTAGAGACAGAAAGATAGTATACACTCAGTATTGCATAGAAGCTGAATCATATGTTTCATGAAGTTCTTATTCATCCAGAAAATAAGTGCAACTAAATTCATTTCCATAAAACCATGTGCTTGCCATTCAGAATGTATTAAATGTTATTCTTCTATAATTTACTAACAAACAGATATAATTTCATAACACCTCCTTTTAGAAATGATAATAAAGAAAAGGTGACTGTAATTATACATTTTTATTTGATAATTGGTCTTCTACTTGTTGTCTATAATTCCTTCCATCCAAAAAACATCAATTCTCCATTTCTAAAAGAAACACCATGTCTATGACATCAAACATTTTGGCAATTTTTTTCCTGAGTGTAAGAGGGTCATATTTAATGCATATCTATGAATAACCGAGTAACAAAAAATCATATAGGAAAGGCATTTTTACCAGCTTATTTGTAGCAGTCACGACACATCATCATGAAGATGCAATAAGTGGCAGCCTCAAAAGAAATGGGGGCAATTTGATAAAATTTCAAATTTGAAAAAAAAAAAAAAAAAAACTTTTATACGATACAAGAAGGAAGAGATCGAGTGCATGAAGCATCATTTAAACTGCAGAATCATAAGTCTTCACGAATGAAGAGGAGAAAAAACAAGCGGGTGGATGCCTTACATGAATAAAGGACAGATGAAGCTGATGAAAAAAAAGGATGGGCAACTTTGTGCGAGCCACGTGTGGTGACAATCGAACGTACACTAATGAGGAAGTTCACATCTATACATCTAGTGTGGAGCTTGGCCCTACACACCTTATTTGCATCATGATCTATGGGTCTACTGGAGCTATTCACTTTGATCAATCAGTTGAGATTTGGACATTAAAGTTTTCATGAGTACTAGGAGTGAGAAGATATTAAGAAAAATCAAGTTCTTTTTGAAAAATACAAAGGACGAACTCTATAAGAGAAGTAATGGGCTGCATGATTTGAGTGGGTGGACACTGTGAATTTGAATTAGTAACAGCCATTAGCAATATTTTCTTCCAGCGGGTATAAATATTTAACTTACCTAGTATATGTTTTGAAGAATTACCAAACTTTTACATCCATATGGTAAGGTGATAGATGTGCTATGCAAAAGTGGTTATAGTAAGGCTACGATACTATATGCAGCAAATCACATCTCCATCTCATCAATAATTTGAATAGCATGGAGAAGGGCTGATGTACCTCCAATAGTACAGAAAATATAATGAGATTACGAGCCATCCACCGCCAACGCTGAGAACGTCTTCTAATTCTGGCAAGAACAGCAACCTCTTCCTTGGTTATGTGTTGCAGTCTCTTCTCAAAATCATCTCCACGTAATCTAAATAGTGCATTCCACATTCTTGATAGTATTCCCTTCTTCTTTGTCGTCTTAACCTCGGTGTCTGTAGATGTAGGGGACTCCCCAACATCCTTTTTAGATTCTTCAGCCATTACCTAAAGATCGTGTGCCAAATTAGCTCCAGTAACTGCTAATTTATTCATATGATTAATTTGAATCCTCTATGCATGAAATGTTCATGTGACAATTAGCGTAAATACTGGATGTTTGAGTAAGTTTCCAAGGCTAAACCATCCAGGGAGAGAGCAGCTAGTCAAATGCCTAATCAAGGGTTAAGTGCAGTAGAATGATTGACACCAGTGTAATATTTGTCTAATCACCAGAATGAATTTCCTATTCAAAAAAGCTAATAATAACAAATCACCAAAAGTGAGTAGCTTTGACTAGATTTCTTTGGTCTGCACAGCTACATAATCAATAAATTCTGTTTAGAATAATTTCAACTTTTGAGAGAAGGGGGAGAAGGGGTTCTTTCAGGTGAGACACTAAATTATGCTATGAAGATTATACATACCAAACAGTGATGCTTTTGTAATTCGCATTATTTATTTTGACTGGCCTAAATAGTAATTATATAGGAAAAATGCATTTTATTTTTTAAAAAGAACAAACAAATCGAGGTTTAGAACTATTTAACTAATTGAAATAAGAAAATGTTTACCCAACCTAGATAATCGGATAACCAGTTATATTTCTTAAATTTTATCCAGTTTAAGAAAGCTAGTTTGAAATTATATGTTATAAAGCAACAGATCGATTTAATCTTCTTGATAATGTTGAACAACATTGACCGTGACAAGAAATTAATTTTAAGAAAAAACACTCAACTTAGTGAATATCAGCAAAACGAAAGATGGACACAAAAATCAATGCGTTTTATAGGAACGAACTAACGCGGAATTTATAAAAACTCTAAGACGGGGATGCAGACATGAAAAATAACAAAGTCGACTTCAATTTCAAGGATAAATTCAGATCCACAACGTTAACCCAAAGAATATACCTAAATCATTCAAATGCATGTATAATTGTAAAACACACACACACACACACACACACAATGATAATAATCGTATAATTGAGTTCCTAAACCTAAAAAAAAAAAAAAAAAAATCAATCCAGCAGAAATTAAATACTCACACTTATAACATAAAAGGAATCGAAGAATTTATATTTTTTACAACAAAATTAGATGTGAATTTAAAGAGAGAAAAATTGAGAATGTATAGGTACATACCAGATTAATAGAAGGTCGGAATTACAATAGAAATTGGATCAAACCAACAGAGTATATTTATTAAAGTTAAAATAGGTGAAGGCGTAAAGAGAAACCGCTGGAACCTCTCGGTGGCGTCTTCCTTTCATTCATTTTCACTGCCTTTTTTCCAAAATGGAAAAATGATATGCAGTCACGTAATGGCGCGTACAGGTGTATCGTATCTATTAATATTTATTATTTATAAATTGGGTAAATTTCAGATCAGTCACTAAACTTCTGGAAAAATATCAATTAAGTTATTAAATTTTAATTTATAGCGATTGAATCACTAAACTTCAATTTAGTTACAAATTTTACAACTTTTTTACATTCCTCTTCCAAACTGACGAAACTTTGCTTGATATAATCTATCTTTCATGTAATCTGCAGTTTGATTATAATTATTGTTGACTTTAACTTAGATTTTAATTCATTTTTTAAGTTGAACCAAACATGAACTATATGTAAGAATGTGGTGAGTGATCATTAACCACAATTACTGTTTAAATGTGTAGCGATGTTTACGGAAAATGACGATATCTGTCAATGTTACATCTCTTTAATTTTGTTTTCTAAAAAATATACTCTTGTGCCTTTGTTGATCGCAAAGCAAAGTCATATTGAAAATTATTCTCTTAAACTCAAACGGATACCTTTAATCATTAGCCTTCATTTTTTCTTTTATGCAATGAGCTTTTTATATTTTCAGCAATATTACCACAAACAAATTTACTGGCCATATCAGTGATGGTATGGAAAAAAAACCTTGTTTGTCAACTGCCACTATGAAATGTTTCCAAGTAGTCACTATGCTTTCAAAGTTATTTCTCAAAAATACTGTGTTGTTCTCCATCAACGATTCTGTTTTGTACGCCATCAAAATTGGTAATTTCCAAATGGAAGGAGATGGAATAATGGACGGAAAACAACGTTAAAAGTACAATGATATTTGAAAACAACATCGAATGTAGTGTGACTATTGAGATATTTAACCTATGTCAGCATATTAACTAGCAGAAAGAACCAGTTCAGCACCATATAACCTATTACACACCGCATTCATCCAGCATATCTACTGTTCAAAAGCAGGAAACAGGTTTAAATATGGGTGAAAAAGTAGTAGAAAAGAATTTCTTATTAACAAAAAGACGAAAGTGTTCGCATAGTCAAGATACAAACTATCTAAAATATTCATCAGAAAGAACATCACCAGAACAGATACATTCTTTGAAAAGGGAGATATCCAAATTCAAATGCTTCCTCCATCAGTAGGTTCATCAGTGGTCATCCCAGTCAAAAGTGGGGTAAGGGTATGTGCTTCTTCTTCAAGCAAGTTGTTGTTCACTTTGCTGTAAAAACAATCAAAAGGTGGGGAAGAAGAAAGCGAAACAACAAAAATAATGCTATTCAGTTAACAAAAATATAACGAGATCAAATATTCTGTATGTAGTCAAAGAACAACGAAGTATCACGGACTAAATGATAATTTTTTTTTTTCAAAAACTAGTTTTAACGCAAAGCATGTCACGTTTCTTCAGAATACAAAAAGTATTCCAAAACAATGTGCTCCTCAAAATGTGGGTGCAGAAAAATGTGATCAGAGACTGATGTTAACAAATGACAACAAACTTCATTGCCTAAAACAGATGACAATTCTTTGAACTTAAAAAGGAACAAAGCAATCCACGAAATTTTCCAGTAAATAAAAATCAGTTACTGAAGACCATCTTTAGTATCATGGAATTATCAATTTTTTTTTTTTCATTTAGAACAAAAGAACGTATTGCAATAAACAGAGAAGTGTCACAATGAAATGATGAAATGGCATGCATGCACATAAATGACAATCCTTAAATGCCTAGATATGTTAACACAAACACAAAGTAATCCCGGAGACAAAAATGCATGCCCCATTTAAGTAAAAATGTGTCTCATAATGCTACATAAAGTGTTTAAGAAAAAGACACTTACTCGCATGTTCGCGTATTGTGGCCCAGGCCTTTGCACCTGCGACACTGGAGCTGGCGTTTAATGCTATCCATAAGTTCAACTGGTTTAATCTTTGGTTTAACTCGTCGTTTAGTAGGAGGAGGAGTAACAAAAACTTCACTTTTTTCTGGTTTCTCCACGTTTGGTATTGGGTTGATTGACTCCATGTAAGTTAAGCGGTAAGTGTCAGTCATGAAATATCTGGAGCAATAATCGTATGGGGTCCTACCAACACATTCAAAAACAGCAATAGCATGGGAGCAAGGTAATCCAGTAAGCTGCCATCCTTTACAACTACAGTCCCATTTATCGACATCAACCAAGTCAACAACAGATTCACCACGAACCTCAAATGTGCCATTTCCAATTGATTGTAATACTTGGAGAGATTGTGCTTTAGCCGTCTCATTCTGAAGCTTGTCCTCCATACAAGGTGTCAACCTTGTAACCCAATGACTGGATTCAAGTCGTCTTCTATACATCAATTCCATAATCTTACCACGCAATACATCAACCATCTGAGTTATTGGAAACCCATCCACCTCGGATACCCAACTATAGAACTGTTGACCAAAGTTGGATGTCATATGGTTGTATCTTGCACCACCAAAAAATGCATTAGACCAGTGTTCGGGTTCGCTCCCAATGACCCAATCATAAGCTTCAGCTGATATAGCTTTAATATTTTCAAGACAGCGCTCAAAAGCCTCAAGTTTTGCTGAGTAAGCAGCAGCATATAAATCTTGAACCAAGAGACGTCTTGCATCATGTGAAAGTCCTTTCACATCTTTATTAAGTTTTTCAGCAAGACAACGTAGACAATAACCATGATAGCACTCTTTGCCAAATATATCAAGCAATGACTCTCTTATACCTTTCTGGAAATCAGAGACAAAAGTAATTTGTTCTGATGTTGAAAAGGTAGATTTCAGTTCTGACAAGAACCAATGCCAGTTATCCTGAGTTTCTTCGTCTACCACAGCAAAGGCAACAGGAAAGAAATCATCATTCCCATCTGCAGCTGTTGCTGCTAATAATATTCCTTGATATTTTGAGTAAAGAAGAGTGCTATCAAGAAAAAGAAGAGGGCGGCATTGACGAAAACCAGCTATTGAGGCATGAAATGAAACAAAAAGGCGATGAAAGCTCGAGTCCTCCTTAGTGTTTAGTGTAGCAAGACTACCTGGGTTAGTCTCCATTATCTTCTCACAGAAAAATGGTAAGTGAGAGTATGCCTCTTCATAAGAGCCCTGAAGCTGCTCCCGTGCAAACTCCTTTGCTCGCCTTGCCTGACTATAGTTCAACTGAATGCCATAATCACGCTCGATTTCTTTGGCAATCTCCTTTGGCTTGTAATTTGGAGAAACTTTCAATTTTTCCTTTATAATACTCCCTATCCATCCCCTAGTTGCCTGTCTAGCTTTTATGGTAGCTCCTCCACATGTGTGCTCGGCATTCATAATCTTAATACATATTAGTTGGGTAGCAGCCACCCTCGATGCATATATACGCCATGGACAGCCTTCCATTTTGCACTTGGCCGTTACACGATGGTTGTCATTTTTCTTATATTTGTAATCAAATCCATGTGCAATCGAGTATTTATGCAGCGCTTCACGGAATTCGGCAAAGCTGTTAAATCTTTGGTCCACACCGGTGATGATGTTCTCCCACTGGGTTGCTGCTCTCCGATGCTTCTCTTCATTGCTGAATGGAGTCACTTTGAGTTGTGTAGTTTCAATAGGCTCGTTCAAAACAATTGCATCATCATCTTGCATAATATCCATAGGATCGTCAGAAGGAATCATTGCCTCTGACACAGTTGTTCTGCTTGACCTGCATAAAAGGCAGATAATATGATTTTAAGCATTCAAAGGAAATTTTTGTAACCCCGTTGGTATCACAAGTGCAAACTCAGTTTGGTCAAGTCTCAAGGCCCAAAAGGCCAAAACAAACATACTGGAAGACATACTATATAAAATGGGTCTCATTTTCCTTCACATGAAAACAGCATTGATAACATAGTAGATCACAAGTCTAGAGCTTCGGTGACAGTAGTTTTTAGACCCTTTCCTAGTGATCGAAGCTTTCCTAGTTGGAATAGGTTTCCAAGTTTCAGTCTAGAATTTTTTGGAATTTATATTTAAAGTACAAATCATTAGTGTTTACTTCAGCCATCCACAATTTCCCTTATCCTTTCGATCTCTTTATTATCTTGTTGGTTAAAGCTGTTTTCTCATCAGTTTAGGTCGTACTTTTTATTACTGGTATAAACAACACTCTGCCCTGGAGGTAGTATAAAAGTTTTGGTGCTTCTTCACGTATAAAAAAATTAATAATCAATAAGAAACCAGTGCCATTTATTACTCTAGTTGTAGGCAAAATCAAAGAGGTTGGTTCATGTTAAGGATAGAATAAAAGGAATGGTACAAGTACCTACTAGCAGGCATGTTGGGCACATTCTGAGGACCAGCTACAAAGACCTCAACTTGGTCAGAATCCTTGAAGAAGTTGAGCATACGCTGGAGGTCCTTATTTTTAGATATGGTAATAAGGGTCTTTCTGTTTCCAGGAAGAAAATACTTGATCGTCATGCCATCAACATTGCATTGAAAATTCTCAGACAGTTCTTGCTTGAAATCTTTCAACTGTGTCTTCTCATCAATGCTCAGAGCATAAGCTTCCCCACCGGTGTAAGACAACAATCCATTATCTTTGTCGGCCACAAATTCACCTCCGGATTGGCATATGGCTATGATTTTCTTAGTTTCCATGAGCAAAGGACAAATGGATACGGTAAAACTTACGCAGATAGATTGGATCAAATATGAGTGCAACCCAGGACAAGTCAAGCAACAATTAGTTATGGGAAAGTGCCTCGCAAAATCGAACCTACATTCACAGATTAAAGCCAAAAAAATGAATAAATATTTAGAAACACGGCCAATTTTCTAAACTTACCAGAACCCTATGTGTAAAATAATCCCCAGATCTACAGTGGACTGGCAAAACTTAAACTTTCCCCACATGTAGAATGCAAGATTTGTGCCAAATATTTAATTAATTTCACGATTAGTTTTTTTATTTTTTCAAAATGAGGATAACAATTGAGGAATTCACAAAATAAAGTCTATGGGAAGATGACTTGCAGAATAAAAATCTTTGAAACACAACAATTTTCTAAATTTACCAGAAACCCTAAGCGTACGAAATCCCCATATCTATAGTTGACCTTAAGAACCGAACATATGAATAAATGATTAAACCCCATAAAAAATTCGAGTAAAATATTACAAACTAAATCGCAAAACCTAAACTTGCCCCCACACAGAGCAAAATGCAAGATATAAGCGAAATCTTCAATTAATTTCACAATGAGTTATTCTTTTTTTTATCCAAAAAAAAAAAAAAAAAGGTCATTACCTCTAACGACACGAATTAATAGTAGAGTCCGTGAACTGAAATTAAGCTGAAACTTCTTCAATTTGCAGGGGGTTGTGTCCAATATGTATGCCGCAGCACTGGAATCAAAGAAATTAGGAGAGAGACAAAGAAACGGACCCTATATAGAACATCTTAAAACACATTGGGACTTGTAAAACTGGGCCCATTATGATTGTGTTGGGCCTAGCAGTCCACTAATTTAATAAAAATGAAATAATCTAGAAAAAGAAAAAAAAAGAAAAAAAGTGGATATTTTAGCCTTTTAAATTTCTTTTATATTTTTTCCTTTAGTAATTTTGACCTAAATCATTGCTAAATACTAAATAGCTTCTTTATTATGCGAAAACTTTCATATCGATGGCGCCTTGTCGTCTTTCGACAAGACAAATTTAATGATCATGTCAAAATTCAAATTAATCGTCGAAAGTGGTCAAAAGCAATTTGTTAATAAAATTTGATTGCTCGAATGATTTTTCCACACTTTTGAATGATATAAAAGGTCTAATTTATTTATTTTTTTCCTGGGGAGTGGAATAGTTTATATTTCCATCGAACGCAAAATTTAAACTTGGACCATAGTCACATAGACATAGTGTCACTTGTTTGGGCAAAATTGTACTACAAATTCATTTGTATAGCTTATTATTGGTGTTAGTGTTTATTATTATTATTATTCATCAAACCATTGGTACATGGCTACATGCACAATTTTATTAAATGGGTAACGTTATTTTTGAACTTAGCTCCTTTACCTACCTCGACACCATATTGAGTGTTGGATTTCTAACTTATAATGTCGACATTGTTAAGAGAGAAACGTAATTTTTTATATGTTGATTACTGTTAAGCTGTTAACGATTAGAATCCACAATTTGTTATATTGTAGCGGAAATCAAAACTTCCGGAAAGAATAGATCAACTCAATTAATTTCAAACTATGGTTGTTCACTAGCAGCCAAAACTGTATTTTTATTTTTTTACCGTGCATATTCCATAATCCAAAATCTTAAACTCCTTATATAACAAATTTTCATGTGTTTTATTTGCAAATCGACTATTTTTTTCTTGATTCCACCTCAAAGTAGACCCGGACATCACGTTTCACTTGACACCGCAATATGAATGATGGTCGAAACTGTTAAGTTCAAATTATAATTAGCCATTTTCAAATTTGTAATTGGCAATTTTTTTAATCAAAATTAAGTTACAGTTGAATTGTATTAAAAGTTTATCGAGTTGTAATCGAAGCCAAAATATGAAGTATTGAATTCTAATTAAAGTCAGATGAGTTGAAGTTGATATTATAGTCCTTCAAGGAGTCTAAAATGTCCAAGAAGATCACTTATGATCACCGAAATGCCATTAGAAGACTAAAAAGTGTCAAAAAGCAGCACAAGTTATGCCCTAAATTTCTAGTAGTAATTTGCAACACACTTTTTGCATGGAAAACATTTGAATTCAGAGAATGTTATGTTCGAGAAGAATTGTAGCCCTTTGAGTTAGTTTTCCAGCGTACTTTGAATAACTTCAAAAGGACATCAAGAGAGAAATTTATAATAACAATATTGACGACTGCTTAGCTGTCAGTCGCCGTCGTTGTCCTGATACTCAGAGACGTGGTTATCCGAGAAATAGTAATATTCGACTTTCAAGCTGATCATTTTGAGGTTATTTTCATCCCAAACACTTTTCCTCATGTGTTATTAGCACAAAACTTCTCTAGCTATGGAGTTCATTGTGTAAAATATCACAACGTTGCATTTTTATATATATATATATTTTTTGCATTTTCGCCCATATTTCAAAAATTTTGAAAAAAAGTTATGAAATGAAGAATAGACCTTCCTATTTAAATCAAACAAAAATGAAAGAAAAGAAAAATAGAGAATTAATTACAACCATACTCCCAATTTTTAAAAAAAATACAAACAAATTCCAAATAAATTATTAAAAAAATACTCTATTCTTTCTCCTCTTTCCCCTTCTCCTCCTCCACCACCACCACACCACCTCCAAACGATTAAACAAATTTCCATCTCGCCCATAAATTGATCCCACAAAATCATACAACTAACAAATTTTACATCTCTTTCTCAACCTACCCCAATCCCTATAATCTTTAAGATAGAAAAAATCAAGCATAATAAAATGGGAAAATTGCAGCAGCGGTCCCAAACCTTCAGATTTTTACAGACTTTACCCTTTAGTTTGTGCCAGCTACAGTCCCGAACCTTTCAAAAATATGCAGCAAATGTCCAAATGGACGGGTTGACCAAGAATAATAAGTTCTAACCAATTTTGACAAAATTAAAAGGGCAAAATGGTAACTATACAATTTTCTCATTAAATAAAAAAACAAAAAAACACACATCTCTATCGGCACACTTCCGGCACCGCCGCCTCTGTGCTGGCACCACCACCCCCTATCTCTTCCCCAACCCCAGTCTCACTAATTTCCCCCAAAACGCCACAATCAATTTGTTTCGCGCGGAAAGTCGGATATCGCTAACAATTAAGAGATGGTTCAAACGATTGTGTAAGGAACAGACCTTTTGAGACAAAGTCTCAAAAATGGATGATTTATTGATGAAGATTTACAGTCGGCGAGAAGCGAAATGTCTCCAAGGGGCGCAAGCACACAGAACAATTGAAAGTTAAGTTCGATAAAAGTAAAGGAAATGAAAATTACATATTCTTTGTTCGAGAGTGTTTGATTCGGGGGGTCTTCTCTTATATGCCTTCTATCATCTTTTATACTCCTCTGACAGTTGTTGTTGTGGAATCGCCTGAAACTGCTGGTCGTTTTTGTAACTACCGACGTCTTTTACCATGGCTAACTTGTCGTGGTACTATTGTTGTAACTACTGTCATTAATTGTACCATTGAACTGCATCTAATTGAGATTTACTAGATCACGAGACATGATGAGAGTGCCCCTTAACTGCATTAGTAACCGTCGCTTAAGATAATAGTTTACCTAGATCCTGGGCGTTTCGCAGTCTTTGGCGATGATAGCTCCGTCGCCTTGAATATATATATAAAGTGTTGTGTTCGCCCAAAGCTTGGGCGTCTTGTATACTTGGGCAATGATGGGCCTCTGCTACAAGTCTCCGTCTTGGGCCCTTTTACATGATCTCACATGGGCCTGTCCTTTCGAATCTCCTAACTGGGCTTCACTCCTTGGGCCATTTAATTGGGTCTCATTTTTATACTAGAATCAAGA
>CAIGRF010127506.1:21863-50532 GCA_903798235.1 Fraxinus ornus | reverse complement strand
GTCACTTCATTGCTAATAATATAAACTAACTCCCTAGACTTTCTCATATATTATTTCTAGCCCTTCAGATTTTAGTAATTACCAATTAGACCCCGTGAACATCATTTATTCAATTTAATCCTTATTTGACTTTGACTTTGACCATTAATAGGATGATGTGTAACAAATACAAACTAAACAAATATATCTACTTTGGATCTCAATATTGTCCTGAAATCAATCAATCGATTATCAGACAATTAGATGTCAATTAACATACAATAAGCAATTAACGCATAATCAAAATTGCATGAAATCAATTGAAGTAAACAAACATGAGTTATGCTACAAGTACATAATCATCTACCTAATGGGTGTCATAATTGACAAATGACGACCCCCTATTGAGGGAGCGCCCTCCCAATAGGGGCTGTCATTTGCCCATTATGGCACCCATTAGGTAAAATATTATGTAGAAATAGAATTTTTCAACAAACATCAACCTAAACTACATCGTCTATCATAACAATCAATTGTCTACTCAATCATAATTGCTAATTATATAATAATATCATGAAAAAAATCACCGACTTCAATAAAATGAATAAAGGAAAGAATCCTAGTAATTGTTGCTCTTCAACACCAAATTTCAAAAAATGGATAGTTAATCTTCTCTTCAAAACATGTATATCTTCAGTCAATTGTGCTCTTCAACCTCTAAATCTCAAATTAAGATACATATCTAGAGAATATTATGCATTTGGATGTGTAATTTTGTCTCAAGATTATATCTCTAACCTCTTCTATTACTTAAACGAAATATTCCTTTTTATTGACCTTAATTTAAGTCTAAAATAGAAGCCCAAGATGATCGAGTACTATAATTTTAGTGCAATTAGGATATCCCAAATTGTTGAAATTTATACTTCCTCTTGTGCAATTTGGTCCTTCCCCTTTTTGCTCAAATTGAGTCCTAATGTACTACAATTGATGTCTTTCAACTTCCAAACATGACTTATTGGTCTCAACTTCTAGAATTTGTCCAACTTGATCATTTTTAATGAAATGGATGTAAAAGTTCTGGAATGTGCACCCAATCTCCGCAGATTGAAATGCAAGCTCAGGTCTCAGTGTCCTTTCCAATTCCCTAATCAACTTGAATCACTCAACATCAGTATGATGAGAGATTCAGGTCCCAATTTTCCCTTGAATCTCAAAAAATTGACTCTATGTGGGTTTGATTTGACATGGGAAAAAGTTAGGATGATCGGGAGATTTCCGAACCTAGAGGTGCTCAAATTACGTAATGGTTTCATCAAGGAAAGAAAATGGGACACAGAAGAAGGTGAGTTCCAAAAGCTCAAATTCTTCGAGCTAGAAAATGTAAAAGCTTCAGGCTGGAATGTCATTGCAGAATGGAATCCCATAAGTGATGATTACCCAGAACTAGAACGACTAGTGTTGCGAAATTGCTACCGTTTGGAGAAGATCCCTTCCAGTTTAGGTTATATTTCAACCTTAAAGATGATTGAGGTATATGGGGGAAGGCAACTTACCGCAGAATCTGCTATGGAAATTCTGGAAGAACAAAGAGAAGAAATGGGAAATGAAGAACTTAAAGTCATCATCTCCCGCTAGCGATTCAAAGTAAACAGAGCACGAGTTTCGCTGGTATGCTACAACAATCTCCTATGGTCGCTTTGTGACTTGTTTATTGTGCATAGAATAAAAAGAAACATCAAAAGATTTTGCTCCATTTCATCCTTTCTTGATTTTAGACGCCAATTATGTTAATAAATTGTGATGAAGTCATAAATTACAAGATATATTTATGTTGAGGATTCCTCGCTTCTCTCAAGAACCATCATACGAGGAAAAATTTAATAATGTAAAATGTAAGGTCCCAAAATACTAACAGATACAAGTGAAGAAACATAAAAATAACAACTTAACAACAGATTTTTCACCCCGTAGGGTTCGGATGTTGAGTCACAGAGACATTATCACCCGTTGAGCATCCACAAATGATATAGTTCTAGATCCACTAAGTTTCAACAAGAATATTACAAATGTTCAAAGAAACCAATAGTTTCTTCGTATTAATCTCGCCTCAAATTACAAACACTGCAATCACCAAAACCTAACTCTAAATCTATACACTATTATACAGACTTCACAAAGAATGAATTGAGAAAAACACTTAGCGTGATTACAGTGTCAAAAACTAAACCAAACCCCAGTCTTCACTCAGAGAAAAGGGAGCACAGAGAGACGAAGAGAGAAATAGAAGAATCTCGAATGCCAGAGCACCAAGAGCCAAATCTATCAAGTAATATGAATAGTTACAATTCAATGGTAGAGAATGAGCCACATGAAGGGCTGATAATAACCATCACATGAGGCCAGCAACCCGGAAATACTTAAATCCACAGAACCAGCAAACAAAAAGCCCAGCCCAATAGTATAGTGAGGCAGCCCATTTTAACATTGATCAATTGCAATCCATCATGAAATACATTAACTTAGACGTCTTCTGAAAGAAAACTACCTAGTATTGATCTTGAGTAAGCAATTATAATCATTCCCTCACAATCTTGTATCGCAACCTCATTACCACTGATTTTGGTAAAAGATATATTTTAATTTGATGTTGATGATTACGTAAATTATAATAATTTTACAACCTTTTAAGTGGATTTTTTTTTTTTTTGAAGAATTGTTGTCTAGCTTAACAATGTGGATAGCCTAATAGTGTAAATGAGGGAAGTTGGTGCAAATGGTCTTTAACATTCACTGGTGGATCTAGGATTGTTGGTGAACTAGAGTCGTTGTTGACCATCAATGACCACAATAACGAGATCGTTTATTAATATTTAATTAAAAAATATTAAAACATTTTGTGTGCTCGACTAGATGCACTACTAGAAAAACTAGTTTGGGAATAAACATTCTATAATCTATATGGAAATTAAACGTGCTAGGTTTTTTGATGTAATTGACAAGTCTATGAACAAAAGGGACTTAAGTTAATATGTTGTAAAAGTCAAGGAGTAAGTTACAAATAGTAGAAATTGAGTTGTATTAGGTCTAGGGTTCGAGAATGGAAAAGAAGGAAAAACGACGTCGCTATTTCGCTAGATTATCGCCATGACTTGGCTCTAGCGGCAGAAACAGTAACATTGTCGCTAGCTTGTCGCCAGGGCTTTACTCGAGCAACACACTGTTGTTGCATGTCGCCCAACTTTCGTTCGAACGACAGGTTTTCCAAAAAAATTTAATTCGCGTTTTTAAGGCTTTTGTCCGGCTCATTCAACCCCAAAACCTAAACTATAAACACAAAACACTTTTGAACAGTTTTCACAAGGTTGATTATTGAAGAAATCTTATATTGCTTATCATCCTTTTGTCCCAATTCATCTATAAGCTTTCAACCTTCAAAGTCTGAATTGTCATTGGCATTGAAAACATCAAAACCACTCAATCCAAATACCAAATTTTTACTTCCTACATATGTGTCAGAGTGCTAAGATCAATGGAAGGTGACTGGAGTTCCAGTTGTTGGAGAACGCGAAGTTCTTCGTTGATCCATATGAGATAGACGAATTCATTAAGTCGGGAGTTACTGCAGGAGCATGTAATCGATGAGGGCTTTGAAAACTGCATATAGGAGTTGGTGCAAAAGCACAAAATCCAGGAGAGCATTAGGAATTGCAGTTAGAAGGTCAGAAAGTACTAGTGGTAGCCGTATCTGACGGACTGTAAGTTCAAAATTCGTTTATAGTGAATTTCTGATTGGCAAAGTGCCCGAAGTTTTTACTAGTTGGGGTTTCTCCGTGATCATTCCTTGCATTTGCTTAATGCTTTCATAACTGTTGTATTTAAACATAGGAAAAATTGGACTGTTTGTTTAACCATCTCAATATAATTAATAGTGATTTGTTGCTAATTAATTATAAGTTTTTATTCCGCATAATCACCTATTTACCTCCTCTAGGTGTAGTTTGGGTCAAACCTCCTTATTTCAAAACATAAATTTTAAACTATCACCAATTCTCAATTACCAATTTCCAACAGCAACAAGACAATAATTACAATTTTCAAATAAAAAATCAAAGCATTATTACAATTTGAATAACTCACATATACTTTTGCATATCATTTATCACACATTCACAAATCACAAATTACAAGTTAAGTTCAACCTCACAAATCATTCAAGAGTTCAAGTTCTAAAATATATGACATAAAAAACAAAAATAAAGTAAAGTAAAAGAAGGAGGACTCACAGATAGTGACACGACATGTTAACTATGAAATTTTGTGTTGATTAGTTAACTTGAATTGTATACCCGCATTCTATATTGATTCTAAACATAAATACGAAACTTCTATTGAAGCAAAATTTGCAAGGTCATCATTTAAACCAATTGAACGAAATACAAAACTACTTGATTTAATTCTCAGTGACACATGTAATTTAAAATTTGTACAAACAATGGATGACAATAGGTAATTCATTACTTTTGTCGATGATAGTACAAAATACTGATTAATTGTATCAGCTTAAAAGTACGGATGACGTTATAGAGAAATATGTTCTTTATTAGAATGAAGTTGAAAATCAACAAAATAAGAAAATTAAGGTGTTGAGAAATGATCGAGATGATGATTATGAAGTACTATTTGCTGAATTCTATGCACAACACGAATTATACATGAAACCACGACACCTTATCCGCTTCAGCAAAATGGTATTGTTGAACGAAAAAATTGTACCTTAAAAGAAATTATGAATACAATGTTAGTAAGTTTTGGATTACCTTAGAAAATGTGGGTGCAAGTTGTATTACTGGCAAATTACCTTTTAAATAAGGTACTGCAAAAGAACAGGGAAGATACCTTTTATGAGTTATGGAAATGAAGAAAGTATTTCTATAAATACTTACAAGTGTTGAGGTATATTGCTAAAGTGGTTGTCCTAATATCAAAGAAGGTAAAGATAGACCTGAAAAATGTAGATTGTATCTTCATTGGCTATGCACATAATATTAGTACTTATCGATTTCTTATGCATGAGTCTAAAGTTTCAAACATAACAAAAAAAACGATGATGGAATCGAAGAATACTACGTTCTTTGAACATGTAATTTTGTACAAATCTAAAGAGGAAGCAAGCTCTTCTAAAAGGACACATGAGAATATGATTGGAAAAAGTCAGGACTAAGAACTAAAAGAGAAGGTTGAGGTTGAACCAAGATGCAACAAAAGATGAAGGACAAAAGTATCTTATTGTCCTGTTTTTCAAACCTATATGCTCGAAAATGAACCCCAAAACTCTCAAGAAGTTGAACCAAGATGCAACAAAAGATGAAGGACAAAAGTATCTTATTGTCCTGTTTTTCTAACCTATATGCTCGAAAATGAACCCCAAAACTCTCAAGAAGTTGTAAACTCTTTAAAAGGACCTCAATAAAAAGAGGTCATTAAAAGTGAAATAGATTCTATTTAGTAAAATTATACATGGGAGCTAGTGGTTACAAATGGATTTTCAAAAGGAAAATGAAAGCAAATGGAATTATCGAAAATGCCAGATTAGTAATAAAATGTTACAAACAACGAGAAGACCTTGATTACTTTGATATATATTCTTCAGTGACGAGAATAATATATATTATGATGATACTTGCGATTGCCACTGCGAAATCTTGAAGTATATCAAATGGATGTTCAAACTGTCCTTTTAAATGGATATTTAGATGAAGAAATTTTCGTGGAACAATCTGAGAGGTTTTCATCACCAGGGTAGAAAAAGACAGTCTATAAACAGGTGAATTCATTATATGGCTTGAAACAAATACCTAAACAATGACATGACTAAAATCAACGAGTGTAATAAATGTGTTTACGTCAGATACCAAAAATGGTTGTCTTTTTATGTTTTTACGTTGACGACATGCTTATTGTTGGTAGAAACGATAACATGATTAAATTCATAAAAATATGTTAAATTCGAGATTTGACCTAAACGACATGGATTTAGCTGATTGGAAAATACTTGGAGCTAAAATCACATGAACATCACACTCATTCTAAGTCGGTTACATTATGTGAACAAAATCTTGAAAATTTTCAACAATGATGATTATGGCATGGCTAGAATATCGATAGATACGAGTCAACATCTATCTAAAAACAAATGTGAAAGTATCTGCTAAGTAGAGTACTCGAGAATTATTGGAAATCTAATTTAGTTTATGAGTTGTACTAGATCAGACATAGCCTACAAAGTTAGTAAATTGAGTAGATATAAGAGTAATCAAGGAGCTTATCACTGGAAATGAATAGTAAGAGTACTAAGATACTTAAGATATAATCGTAATTTTGGTCTGCACTATACCCGATGTCATGCGGTCATCAAATGATATAGTAATGCTAATTGGGTATTTTATATAAAAGTCTAAAAGTTCGCTAGTGAATTTGTGTTCACATTGGGAAATATAGCTATATATTGGAATCCTCTAAACAAACATATATAGCCAGATCTACCATGGAATTCGAGTTTATATTTCTAGATAAATGTGGTGAAGAGGCTGAGTGTTAACGCAACTTCTTAGAGAGTATTCTGAGATGGTCAAAACATGTGCCAGCAATCTACACACATTATGAACCAGCAATTGGAAGGGCACAAAGTAACATGTACAATGATAAATCTAGACATATATGTTATAGACACAATACTCTCAACTGGAGTTATCTCTATTAACTATGTAAGATCAAATGATAACATTACGGATCCGCTAATCGAATGGTTAAATAGAGAGTTAGTTGTAAAATTATTAAAAGGAATGGAACTTAAGCCCTTGAACGAATGAGTTAATACAAAGAGACTCAACCTAATTGACTGGAGATCCCAAGATCTAGGTTCAAGGAACAACTTAGTTGTAAATATTTAAATGAATCAATGTGGGAGATATTATCTATTATTCATTCTTATGATGTAATAGTAATGCTCGTAAGGATGAAAGATAAGCAATAGACTTTCAATGATTCTTATGTGTCTGAAATCGACCGAAGTAATGTGGTTTATTTGTAATAAGAAATCACCTATATGAGAGAGAAATGGGGCCGCTTCTAAGGAAATTGTGTGGGGTTTAATTCTTACAGAACTAGGCACATACTCATGGACATAAACGAACGAAACAATGAAAATTGAATTGTGTTAGGAAGAAGTATATGTAGAGTATATCATTATTTACACAAAATGTAGAATAGTTCCTAATACATTATAAAATAACCAAATAATTACTTTACTAGGAAAAAAAAGGCATAAAAGTTATTCCAACAAGGGGTGGGAAATGGGTCGGGTTGGGTTGGTTTTGGGCCAAACCCGACCCGACGACTCGGTTTTGGACTCTTCCACGAACCGACCAGACCCAGTTGGGTTTGGGTCGGGTCGGGTCGGGTTCAATGAAATAATAGCAGAAACCCAATTACTCCAATGGCAGTGAGGTGAAAAAAGAAAAGTGTATGTGTTCTGGTTCAAATCAAATTCCAAGAAAAAAAAATATGCACAAAATACAATGAATCTCATTCCTCAAAATCTCTACTCTTTCTAACAAGTGCAAAATACCCAAGAACAACACAAAATGCAGCAACAACATTCCCTTCTTTGATCAAAATCTTAATCACGAAACCAGTTATTTCACCTGTCAATTTCTTGCTCCCTCAACCACCAGATCCCCTCTGGGCTTAACACAGAAAGTCAACAGGACAAACACAGTGATCCACGTCACCAAGGTGGCAGGCATCGCCACGACCAACGACGACACCATCGACAGAATCCCAAAGGCAATACCCAATAGCCCAGATGTATAAAGAGCTTCAAACCCAGTTGAAATTGAAGAAGATGATTCGTACTTTGAAAGGACAGATTTTAGGAACCCGACACACTCCATTTTAGACTCTTCCTTGCAGTGAACTAAGCGTTCCAGTGAGCCCAATGGTAGCCAACTCATTTTTAAATTAAAATCAGTGTTAGGAAGAATCGTCGGAGAGGGAGGAGGTTTTGAAGCTGGGAGAATTTGAGGGTTTGGAAATAGGGTTACAGATAAACGGGTTGGGTCGGTTTGAAAATGTTTAAATTGTGAACTAACCCGACCCAACCCATTTTTAAATTAAAATCGAACTGAATCCGTGGTTTCGAGTTTATGGGCCTGCCCTAATTCCAACAAAGAAATTCTCTTCAGAAACAAATGCAAGATTAGATTGGAATCTAGGAAACTTTTTAGAAAGACCTATATTAGTATCATAAAGCAATATTATGTACAAAATAGCAATGGAAATTTAAGTATTAGGTTCGGAAATTATAATTATCAAGCAGAAGAGACAAAGTATAATGAGGAAGAAAATCAATAGCAATGTAGATATTCTGAAATGAAGACTATGATAGTGAAGATGAAATTAATGCATTAAATGAAGAAAGTGAAGACAATGAAAAGGAATTCGGATATATAGATATGGAATATTATATAAATCTTGAAATCTAGAGAAATGGTATTAGGATGTTATTATCAACAAAATATAGAAACTAAGATGAAAGAAAGAAGTAATTAAGTTAGAAACTGATGAACAATTTGGAAAAAGAAAAGAACCCATGAATACGGAATATGACATAAAGAGGAAAGTATCCTTTTTCCTCTGCAAATTTATACGAATGGAAAGACAAAAAATACAAAAGCTAGGGAAAGAGACAATCAGAAGAATGATGCAGTTTACCAGTAGTAAGCGATAGCGGGTTAATTTTAGAATTAAACAACTGTAAACCGTAAAACAGATCTAGTACTATAACCAATGGGAGGATTTTGTAACTGGAGCATATAATAGGGTACATATACAAAAGACTGTAGAAGAAATGTGGACTTATTTAGAAACTTATTTAGGAAAAGCAGCGTTGGATATATATGTTACAGCTAAAAGATTAAAATTGAATTAAATTAGATTATGAATGGCCGGATGAGACAATCTTAGAAATTTTACAAGTTTTGTTAGAGAAATAATTATAGTTTCTGACCCCCAATAAAAATAACACTTATGAATAAAATAGGGCTTCAGAGAATTCAAAAAACTAAGTATTATTAATATGAAGTACATACAACCATTTTTATTAGATTTTGAAATATTAGTAAGCGTAACAGTATTAGCATTAGATATATATATCTATACTTGAAAGTTTATATAGAAAGATACCACCGCCATGGAATGATAAGATTAAAAAAGATTTAGAATCAAAACCAATGAGAAAATTGACTATTAGTGCTTCTATAAAATTTATAATTGATAATCTAAAAAAAAAAATACTGTATCGAAGAAGTAGCTAGAAAGCAAATAAAAAAATTAAATTATTCTTTTTGTTCAGATTTGTATACACCACAAACCTATGATTATAGAAAAAAAAAGAAAAAAAATTACATAAAAAGTATAAAAGACAATATCATGATAGGAAAATGTATAATATTAGACCAAGTAGAATAAATTATAAAAATAAAAGACCCAATTATAGTAGATATATTAACAAGCCACACAATAAAAAAGATTGTAAATGTTATATTTGTGAAAACCCTAGACATTTCGTTAATAAATGCTCCAATAAAATTAGGAGTAAAGAAAATATGGCTAAATCTATGATAATCAAAGAAATGCTGTGTAATATTATAGAATTATCTAATAATGAATCTTGTAGTTCAATATTTAACATTTACACAGATGAAGAATTAGACAATTTAGAGATAATAAGCATTTCCTAAGATAGTAGTTTAGAAGAATTAGATTTTTCGATTTTCAATATAAAAATGATGAATGTAGAACATGAATGTGTCCATGAATGGATAAAGAACACGGATTGATGATGGATAAATGTAAAATATATCTAGGGCATAGAAATAGAAATCAATGTAAAAATTGTTTAGAAATCCAATGTAATAATTGTTTAGGAATTAAAGAAGAAGTTCATAATAAGTAAGGACTATAGTGAAAACGTAGAAAGATTCGAAGATAGGATAAATATTACAAATAATATAATAGACAAAGTATATGAAACATTAGGAGAAATACAATATAGAATTAGGAATTTAGAGATAATCACACATAAACTAATTATTTAGAAGCAGAAAACCAAGAAGAGATAATTTATCAAATATCTAGAATAAAGCCAACCAAAAGTCTTAGAATACCCATAGAAGTACAAATTAATAAAACAATAACACCAGCATAAACTAACAGTACAACGTAGTGAAAAAGGAAATTTTCAGTAGAAGAATGAGAGATTAGGTATTACCAGCCGCAAGTTGTCCCCATGCTTTTTGTCTTCAGCCTAAATAGTTGTATCTAGAATATCCCTAATGTGGCATGAGTAAGAGAAGATCGTGTTTATAACAATTAACAATAGATGATAAGCAAACCAACATAGAGTTCTTTAATTGTCGGGAGATGAAAATACATATACTCAATGGAGTTGATTTTGGTCTACGGAGGTCAAGCAAAGAAATGAAGACTCTGCAAAGTCTATTTTGTATTTGACAATTTTTCAAGGCAAAAATCATAATTTATTAGGCCCTTGTTTGATCCCCATTTTTTTTCAAAATACATTTTTCTTCTTTTTAATTACAGATTCTTAAAAAAAAAATAACAATAATAATAATATTACACACAACCTAAAAAAATTTCCTTCATTTTTAACTACATATTCTCAATAGATCCATTATTCCAAAATGCATTCTATAACGAAAAATTGGGCTCAAACATGCCCTAGATTTGTATTAGGATTTAATTATATTGTAATAAAAGTAAAAATAGGTTTAGAAAAGTCCAAGTTATAGTAAAATTAGTTTGGAGTTGATAGAGTTCATAAAGAAGTCAAAGAGATCCAAGAAGAAGATCAAGATTCGAACTTGAAGAAGTTGATATCAAGAAGGACACTAGCCACTACCCAGCAAGCGCTCGGGCGATGGAAGTATAACCTTTGTCACCCACCAGCGCTAAACTAGCGCTTGAGCGGCAGGTGAGTCACTCGCTTGCTAGCCACTGCCCACCAGGCATTCGGGCGACGGAAGTAGAACCTTTGTCACCCGCCAGCGCTAAACTAGCGCTTGAGCGACTGGTGAATCGCTCGCTTGCCGCTAGCCCAGCGCTCGAATGTCAGTGTTAAGAGGCAGAATCATGTTTGCTTTAAAACACTAGATTTTCATCCCAAACATTTTTTCCTATTAAATACTTAACCCCCATGACTATCCTATAGAGTGTTGAATTAGATTTTTCCATAGATATCTATTCTTTGATGGTCCAAAACATTCAATTTATTCCAAGATTCAACTGACCGTTTGATTTCCTGCAAGTGAACGAGATTGTGAACAAGTAATAAAGTAGTGAATAGAGTGTCGAACTCACCGATGACTAAGTATTCATTCGAGTTCAAATTCATAGCAACCTTAATCGAATAGCAAATATATTTTGAGTTTTCTATACTAATATCTAAATGATCAATTAAGCTAATGAAAGTAATTAAATGTGTTTTTTAAATATGAGAGATGCATTGCTAAGATATCGAATCACTCTTATTATTCCATTTTTAGTGATACAATTAAAATGATAATTTGAAATCATTCGTATTGGTCAATGTTCCTAATTTAATTGAAAGCCTCTCTCGATGGCGATCAAATTTATTCCCCTCATATGACTCTTCTATCTCTCGATGAAAGATGCAAACATGATAAATGCATTAACAAGTACTAGAACACATATTGAAATCATATAAAATTTAAATGTATATCTCTATTCTCTATCGAACATTACAATGTGTATTATGTTGTGCTTAAACCTTATTTTCTCTCTCGATAACAATAAAATTCACTAAAAATTCAAATGGTAATCAAGTAATTGAAAAGAACGATAAAACGATAATAAGCATCCACAAATAAAATCAAACTAATTAATTAAAAATTGAAAATATCATAACAAGCGTTCATCTTATCCTAGTAATGTATAAAATTAGTCCAACATATCGAAATTACAAGAAATCATATTTAAGTGAAAATACATAACTCGAATTTTTGATAAATTGAGAAGATGAAGAGGAATCTTGAAATCCTGAATCTTCACTTGATTGAATTCTTGCAATTAAGTTTAAATCTTCATTTGATTGAATTCTTGCACGTCCCCTTCAATTCTCTAACAAAAACTAATTTTCCTCATTTGATGATAATAATTGATGAGTAATGGAGTATGAGATATATATGAGAGGTATCTCATATGTATTCTACTTTAGGAATTTTTAGAAGTAAAAAAATGGGTTGAAAATCACGTCCAAATTAGTTTCCAAAAGAGTTCCAATTGAATAAGGAAAGTTGCTTTCGCGCACTAATTTTTTTGTCTCTACACAGCAGTCAGTATTTTGCCATAACTTTCTCTTTCGATATCCAATTGAGACGATTCAAAGTTTTTTGAAAATATAATTCAAATGGATACAACTTTGATAGAAATATAATCTTTCCAATTCGGACGTTTACTATGCCAAAAATCAGCTTTAATTTTCAACTAAAAATCTAGAATATAACTTGTGCGATTGAAAATTGATTTTGATCATATTTCATTCCTTTTAAGTTCTAATTCCATCCAATTTTCTCCTAATAATATTCAAAGTATTGTCTTATTGTTTGAATTAACTATTGAATATTTGCAATTTGATCATCAAACTTTGGACTTTGCCCATTTTCACTAATTTTAGTTTCTTTCTTTCGATTCCTCGTTTAACCATTGAGTTTTACCTATATAGTATACAATACAAAAAATTATGATATATTTTATCAGGAGAACTATCGAATATCGTTACTTTAGACCCCCAAATAAGTGTATAAAATACACTTATCAAATATCTCCGAACTTAAACATTTGTTTGTTCTCATACAAAATCACAACCTAAATAACAACAAACACACAAGCATGTAAAGATATTTGGTTAGACAATCTAGCTTTTATTTTAGTATTTGAAATTACTCTACTAAATCTACAAACTGTTTCAAAGTCACAATTCAAAATCAATATCCACTTTTTCAATGCAAAACTGACGTGTAAAGAATTAAATAGACAATCATGAATTTACAAGTTGCTTCAATTCCTGGCCCTTTGTGGTCAAATATATCCTTTCACCTCTCATATGATTCATACACCTCCAAACTTGTTCTTTTTTCACTATTTTCTTAGTGTGTAATTTAAGGTTGAATTTTTCATTACTATCATTAGCCTCTAGGATTCTCCAATTCTTTGATTGCTTCGACCTCCAAGACTCAATTTATGCTCATTATCCTTCACCAAAAGTCAAATTCTCCTAAACAAGTGTTTGGAGCTTAACCAAGGCACGTAGTGCTCTTATTTTTTTATGCACTTGCTTGTTTTGATTTTTAAAAGTATTTTTCTTTTTTTGCATTCTTTCTCTTAAACTTTCTAAATGACTCATGTAAGATGCTTTAGGCCAATAACTTCCAAGTCAGATGACTTTAGGGCATCATGTTTTAAACACCCTTATAGGCTTAATAACCCAAATTAAAAAGGTTTCGAAGAGAAGTTTCACATTTAAAAAAAAAAATTATATCTTGATCAGTGCAATGCCCCTTATTAAACACATATTCAAGTAAACCGACCTCCAACTTAAGATTTTTACGAAATTTTATCCCATTAATCTAAGACAATCCACACAAAAGTCTTCAAACATGGAATCCCTGTCCACATCCGTATCTTCCGACAACAGCAAAATACCCCAAAACCGTGCTAGATTTGGTCTAAGGATAAGTAATTTAGGATGATTTGGGTAAAACATCTATATTCAACTATATCAACCTATCAATTATATGAATCAACTCATACATCACACTGTCCAACTTAATTCTAGTGCTAGCATAATATCAAGTTTTACAAGGTTAAGTCTTAATCAGTCTAGCATGCATCCTATTCACAGTTCATAAATTAACACCAAATCTCAAATTCATCATTGTCAGTCAGATTATCTAACTCACACAAGCACACAGCCTAAAACAAGAAATTTCTTTTATATAAACTAAAGTAAAAACAAACAAACACACAAACACACAAACACTCAAAAACATACTAAAAGTAAAAACTCAAAGTTTTTCCCGTCCCGAAACTTAAAATCGACATTGTCCTCAATGTCATAAAGCATAAGTAAGAATATAAGGGGATGGGGAAGAAAATGAAGAAGGTACTCCACGAATTTTTCTATTGAAGGTGTGAGACACTGTGTGACGATTAGACAATCTTATTCACCATACTTTCCTCTTGGTCTATGTTGGTTTGAGTATTCTGCGACTTCATGTTCCTGCACATAGCGTTCAAATTAAATATTAAAGATCAATAACCTAGAATATGTGTTACTTAGCCCAAACAATCGAAATAACCAACAAAAACACAATGGCCTAAAGGGAAACATGATAGGATGGTGACACCCTATAAATTGGAACGTGTCTAAGTCTAATGCAAACTTATAATCAAATAAATCTATATGCAATGCAGTACAGAAAGCAGAATAAATTAAAGGGTTAGGAAATTGGGTTGCCTCCCAATAAGCGCTTAATTTATAGTTTTTAACTAGAATGTATGGATAAATTGGTCATGGTGGCTCATGTTGAAATCTTGCAACCTTACACTCCTTACAATTTTGAGTCTTGCATCCTCTTTTTTCCCTCCAAGCCTTAAGTTCTCTATTATCTTCTCTAGCAAGGCTCCCTAAACGTTTAGGCTTTGTCTCTTTCGACCTTTGATGAATTTCTTAAGCAACATATTTGGCCTCCTCTAGGACTAATGGTTGTTTTGGTGGGTTTTATAATTTAATGATCTCATGTGCATCATCCACCCTCATAGTTAGCTCATCATTTTTCATGTTAATCAAAGTTTGACTTTTTGCTAAAAAGGGGTCAACCTATGATAATTGTCATATTATGGTCGTCTTCGAGGTCCATAACAAAGAAGTCAGGGAATATAAGCTTTCCAACCTTGATGAGCACATCTTCAACCTTACTTCATGGGTATTTGATGCTCCTATCTGCTAGCTGCAACATCACATTCGATTATCTGATTTCACCAACTCCTAGTTTCCTAAAAGTAGACAAATGCATTAAATTTACACTTGCACCTATATCACATAAAGCATTAAAATAAAATTATTTGTCTAGTGAAATAGTTAAAGTGAAACTCCCTGGGTCCTTGAGCTTTGGTGGCAATTTATTTTGCAGTCTTGCACTGTTCTCTTCAGTCAATGCCACTTTTTCCCAGTTTGAAAGCTTTCTTTTCTTAGATATCATGTCCTTCAGGAACTTTACATACATCGAAATCTGTCGGATTGCATAAATGAATGTGATGTTGATGTGGAGCTTTTTCAGCAGTCTTTGTGGAAACGGTAATGGTGATACAAATTCTTTAGTAGGAACTGTTTCCTTAACCTTTAGATCCCCTAATGCTCTTTATGTCTCTGTTTCTTTATTCTGCTCTGATTCCTCCAATTGCTCCTTAACCGTGGAATGTACCTTTTCTTTTGTAGCAATGGGTCTCTTTATATTAATTTCTAGCAGTTGAACTCCACTACGGGTAGTTATTACCACAATTCGTTATCTCTCCACGACCTTCACTGTCATTACCTGCTGTTTAGTATTTATCTCAATGTCACAAGGCAGTGCTCCTGGTAGTCTCTCTGAAAGTGCTTTCGCTATTGTCCCATCTGATTTTCCAAATTTTTTATGACGGCTCCCTGAACTTGTAAGGTTTTATATGTTTCTTGCATGGGTTGGGCAGATATCTTCGCTAATTTAGTAACAAGATCTTCTCACAAAGATTTATTTTCAGTTTGTTGAAAACCTAGTGGTGCAGTCTGCTGTGGCACAATCTAAACTCCCATATTGTTGCTCCGTTGGAAACTTGTATGATTTCTCCAGCCTAGGTAGTAAGTGTTAGGATTTTGATTGTATTGTTGTCTTTTAGAATTTTGAGCATAATCTACATCATCTACTGACTGAGCAAAAATGGTTACCCACGATACAGCCAACACTCTCGTGACTCCCTCCACAATGCTTTCATTTCAGTCCCATTGTCTGGGCTACGTTTATCTAATCCACCTTCTGTGCCAATGATGCCAACTGTTCTGAAATTACTATCAAAGAATCAACCTCAAATACCCCAGCAGCTTTCTTTCCACTCATCCTTTGAGTAGGCCAAAGTTTACTGGTGAATGCCGAATCCTCCATTATTTAGTATACTTGATCTGTGGTTCTTTTTTGTGATAAAACCATCGCATGTAGAGTCTATATTAGCCCTGCTTATCGGATTCAGAACAATGTAAAAGTACTGTACCTAAAGCCATTTTTACAATCTGTGTTGTGGGCATTGGTGGAGTAAACCCTCGTGTCGTTCCCAAGCCTCTGAATAGCATTCTGAGTTCAGTTGTTGAAATATTGTAATCTCGTTCCTTATCTTCGCAATTCTTTTCGGAAGAAAATATTTGTTAAAAAATTTCTGACTCAATTGGTTCCATGTAGTGATGCTTAGAGGTAGACAAGTGTTTAACCACACTTTGGCTGAGTCTTTCAAGGTGTATGAAAAAAGCTTCAGTCTGATTGCTTCACTGGACACCCCTTGATACTCGATAGTTACACACATATCCAGAAATCTTAATATATGAGCATTGTGAATCTATGAAGCTCTTCAAAAGAATTGTAGCATGTTTTGGAACATGTTGATCACATCAGTCCTCAGATGGAAGATTGCCTGACCAAACGTCGAATATACCATGCTAGATTGGCTTTCCACAACTGGTGAAATCATATACTCCCCCATTAGCCTTGCATTTTCATTAGCGGCAGCTATATTTGGTTGTGATGGTTCCAGATTAGACCCGATGACCATTTGATTCGGATTTGCCTCTACCATGTATTTCTCTTTCTATTTTTGATGTGTTTCCAACGGTTGTCGTTTTCAAAGGTTGAATGTTCATTCGATCTCCAGGTCAAATTGAGCAAAATCACATGTTCTCGAACTTCACATACAATGTCTTAAAAGGAGTAGCAGGAAACACCGTAATGTTTTTCTAATATAATAAATTACTTAAAAAAATAAAACTCAGATTAAAGCTAATATTATCTAAACTTATCAAAAACAATAGTTCCACTGACAGCGGCGCCAAAACCTTGATCGTTTGATTTCTCGCAAGTAAACGTGATCGTGAATAAGTAATAAAGTAGTGAATAGAGTGTCGAACCAACGAGAACTAAGTATTCAATCGAGTTCAAATTAATAGCTACCTATAGCAAATATGTTTTGAGTTTTCTATACTAATATCTAAATTATCAATTAAACTAATGAAAGAAAGTAAATGTGTTTTTCAAATATGTGAGATGCATTGCTATTATCATTCCATTTTTAGTGTCACAATTAAAATGACAATTTGAAATCAATCATGTTGGTCAATGTTCCTAATTTAATCAAAAGCCTCTCTCGATAGTGATCAAATATATTCCCCTCATGTGACCCTTCTATCACTCGATGAAAGATGGAAAAATAATAAATGTATTAACAAGTACTAGAACATTTATTGAAACTATACAAAGTATAAAGGTATATCTCTATCCTCTATCGAACATTACAATAATTATTATGTTGTGTTTAAACCATGTTGTCTCTCTCGATAACAATAAAACTCACTAACAATTCAATTGGTAATCAAACAATTGAAAAGAACGATACAACGATAATAAGCATCCACAAATCAAATAAATTAAAGTAAAATTAATTAATTAAAAATTAAAAATTTCATAACAAGTGTTCATCTCATCCTAGTAATGTATAAAATTAACCCAACATATCGAAATTACAAGAAATCATATTTAAGTGAAAAGACATAACCCGAATTTTTAATAAATTGAGAATATGAAGATGAATCTTGAAATTTTGAATCTCTTCAATGATTTATTGATAAATCTCAACTTGTAATTTCTCTTTTTTGCCAAAAAATTAAGTTTGAATCTTTACTTGATTGAATTCTTGTAAGTACCCTTCAATTCTCACAAAAACTATGAATTTTCCTCATTTGATGATAATTATTGATGAGTATTGGAATATGAGATGTATATGAGAGGTCTCTCATATATATTCTATTGCTAGATATTTGTAGGAGTAGAAAATCGGTTGAAAATCACGTCCAAATTAGTTTTCAAAAGAGTTACAATTGAATAAGGAAAAGTTATTTTCGCGCACAAATTTTTTGTCTTTGCACAACAGTCAGTATTTTGGTCATAACTTTCTCTTTCAATATCCAATTGAGATGATGAAAAGTGCCGTGTAAAGATAATTCAAAGGGATACAATGTTGATGAAATATAATTTTTCCAATTCGGACGTTTACGATGCCAAAAATTAGTTTGGAATATAACTTGTGCGATTGTAAATTGATTTTGACCATATTTCTTTCCTTTTTGAGTTCTAATTCCATCCAATTGTCTCCTTGCAATTTTCAAAGTATCGTCTTGTGGTCCGAATTAACTATTGAAAATTTGCAATTTGGTCATCAAACTTTGGACTTTACCCTTTTCACCAATTTTAGCTTTTTTCTTTCGATTCCTCTTTCAACCATTGAGTTTTAAAATATAACAATTTAGGATATATTTTGTCAGGAGAACTATCAAATATCGCTATTTTAGACCCCAAATAAGTGTATAAAATATGCTTCTTATCAACCACCACATATTACTTTATCCATAAATTCTTTCAAAATATATTTTATTAATCAAGCCATATTTTTCCACATTAGACCACAGTTCAAAAGACACAAAATCTCTTGATCAAATACCAAGCCACCTAATCCACCGGAGATAAACGATAGTAGGGATCGAGAGCTAGTGCAAAAACACGTAGTCCATGAGGACTAATGTAATATACAGGGGTCGGGCGCTTGTATAAGGAGCATGCAGTCCAAAAGGGCCAAGGTGATATACCAAGAGTTAGGATTTGGTTTGAGGAGCACGCAGTCCAATAGAATCAAGGGTGACTATGGGAAAAGAAGGTTAGGAGGGGCTAAGGGTTAGACAGGTCTAGACCATACTGTAAGTTGTATCATTTATAGTGGATTACTAACTGTCAAAGTGCCCAAAGGTTTTGATCATTTGTGAAGGGTTTTCTCCTTGATCAATTTGGCATTCTTTACTGATTTTGTATTATAAATTGTGGTAATTCATCATAGGATAAACTAGCGTGATTGATTAACCATCTAAAAATAATTAAAAAGTGATTTGTTACTTTTAATTGCTATTTTTAATTCCATTGTACATGTTCTAAGTCTAAATATTATTTAAGTCACTTAATAATCTCGATTATGCTACTTTCCAAGTTGTATCAGAGCCTCATTTACGATTCTTGGCCCTGATTGTTTAGATGAGTCAGTCATTATCTGTTCCTCCTTATTTTGATGGTAGTAATTATGTCTATTGTATGGTTAGAATGAGAGTTTTCCTTAAGTCTATGGGTGAGGGGGGTTTTGGTGAGTGTTCAGAATGGTTGGACTGTCCCTACTATCACTGTTTCAGGTGTAGTTACCCTTATCGATATTTCTACTTGGGCTAAAGATAATTTATGGCTGCCACCTGAAGAGTTTAAGCATGTGTAGATGTGTGAGACTGCTAAAGAAGTTTGGAATATTCTTGAGACTATACATGAGGGAACCAAGGCCTTTAAGAACTCTATATTATATATGTTGACTACTGGATTTGAAGAAATTAGGATGAGAGATGATGAGCCTTTTGATGAATTATATGCTAACCGAATGATATAGTCAACTCTAACTTTAATTAGGTAAGTGAATTCCAGAGGCTAAGATTGTGAGAAAAGTGATGAGATCTACACCTGAGAAATTTAGATCTAAGGTGATGGTTATTGAAGAGAGTAAGGATCTAGATGCAATTAAAATTGAAGAACTCAAGTTTTGGTCATGTGAAATCTGATTGTCCTAACTTGAAGAGAGACCTAGGCAAAGCTATGAATGCTACTCTCACTGATGACGAGTCTAGCTTGGGTAATCAAAGTGAAAAGTCCTCTCATAATGAGACTGGCAAGTATATGTCATTCAATTCTGTGGTGAAGAGTGGGTCACTTGAGGATAGAGAGAACTTTGAGGTCAGAAGATGAGTGTGACATATGAGGCATTTGATGAGAAGTTTCAAGATTGCTTTAAGTTAAAAAATGTCAATAGTGCTACTTTTAAAAAGCTACATAAGATTGAGCTAAAGAGAGAGACTCATATATGATCTTTAGGAGTCTACTGAAAACCTTAGTAAGTTAAAACTCTTTAATGAAATTTTAAAGTTTAAGGTTAAAAACCTAACAAATGATCTTGAAAAATCCAATGTGAATTTCATTCCTTCTTGAGCGGATCTCAGAAACTTTCAATATTTTAGGGTTGAACAAACCTGTTGGAAATAAGTGAGGACTAGGATATAAGCAAACTGATCATAATAATGTTATTACTTCCATGACCAATTTTGTCCCCCCTACCAATTAGCCCAGGTATAGTGCAAGTCTTGAACTAAAAAACAAGGGTATCTTAGAACAGATGCCCTACTAGACGTCGTAAGGCCAACCGGACCAGAAATCAATATCAGCAACCATATAGATTTGGAACTAGGTTTATCCCTACATATCACAATTGTGGTAAGTTTGGACATACAAGGCCTATGTGTCACAGACTTTTGAATATGAATAGAAGTCAGAATACATCTAGCTAGGTTGACATCTAGACCATACTATAAGTTGTTTCATTTATAGTGAACTATTGATTGGCAAAGTGCTCGGAAGTTTTTATCCTTTGTGAAGGGTTTCCTCCGTGATCAATTTGGTGTTCTTTACTACTTTTATATTTCAAATTGTGTAATTCCATATAGGATAAATTGACGTGATTGATTAACCATCTAGAAATAATTAAAAAGTGTCTCGTTACCTTTAATTGCTATTTTTAATTTCGATGTGCTCATTTTAGGATCTAAACATTATCTAAATCGATTAATAATCTTGATTAGGTTGCTTTCAGACTTGGTTTTCAATTTTTTGTAGAGAATTGTCTCTTGTCATGTTTTTATAGTGGTTGAAAAAATGTTGTTTCTTTGATAATTTTTTTCCTTTAAATAGAATAAATGCTTTGAGTCCTTTCAAATTATTATATTTGATTTTAATTAAATAATAAATCCTATGTCACATTGAAGGTGACGGTGATTATGGGGGTTTATGGAATCTCATTTTATAAATTTTGGTTTGAGACGTAATTATTGATGTGTAAGAAAGTTGATGTTATATGTAAGGGGAATGAATATAGTGTTTTTTTTTTAAAAAAAAAATTAAAATTATTACAAAGATATTTAGAGTGTGATATATATATATATATATATACCCCCGAAGTATCTGCAAAATTTTATTTATTTTTGAGAATAAAACACAATAAAGAAAAATAATTTACTTTACAAAATATAAACTATTGTAGTTTAATGGTAAGTTTTCTATTCTTCTTCTAGGAGACAAGGCTTGAATCCTCTCAATCAAAAAATATTTTCATGTGTTTTTTTTTTTTTTTGTATATTTCACCCATGCTCCCCTTGAATTGGCACTTGAATCCAGATCGTTAGCCTAGTAAGGTTTCATTCTTACCATTTGAGTTAGGCCTTGATCTCCTTATTTTTCTTCTTTTTATTTGAATTTTTTTGTGTAATTAGTCCCAAGCTTTTAAGTGTTGTAAATTAGGTTGATAAAATGATTTCTTTATTGTTTAGAATAGAATACAATCTTATCACAAACGTTACAAACTCTACCTGTAATTGAAATAATGATTAATATTCGAAAAATGATTACAAACCTTTTTAAATAAAAACCAACAAGAAGAATGAAATGCAAAAGAATTGAGGCAAGAGTTGAACTCTTTTCCCTTAAGACATATTCACCTTGCATTGGTGCTGACGTAGAATGGTAACCGTCTCCCAAAATATAATGATTAACTTCTTGTGATGGTAGCACTTCAAATCATAAGAACCGACAAACTCGAAAACATAATTTTCTCTCTATTTGATGATTTTTTATGCAAAGAGAATATTTTTTGAGTGTTTTTATGCAAACTAAGAAATGAATATGATATGAAATTAGTTCTAGCTTACAAAGATGTCATATTTATAGAAGATGAAAGGTTGTGGCCGAAGAGACACACCCCCAAATTCAGCATGTTTCATGAAAGGACGCAGTCCATCAAGTTGTTCGCTAGCCGCCCAAAATTGTTGCTCGAGTGCCCACAACAGGAATATTTTATATTGGCAAAATCCAATTTTTATCTTCTATCTTTGGATAACAATTTCTCATTCATGCAGAATTGATTTTGAGATTTCAAATATACTACAATCATCTACTCGATATGTAGAACAAGTTAGTCTATTCACGTTCGTGATTTGATCATTGAGACCCATCCGAATAATCGGCCACAGTTGATACAAAATCAAGTTTTTATTAATCTTATTTAACCAATTCCAACAATTCCCTGCATTAATGGAAATTACCAGATATGCAAATGACAATGCTAATATTAGTAGAGAGACGAGTGAAAATACATGCATCAGGAAAGGTAGCTCCTGACTTTGAGCCCATCTTAGTGAAATAATATCATGCTTACTTGGCTAATTACTAAACATGATTCTTGAACAATTGAGTCGTTATAAACCAAAATAACAATACTCATACAATGTCTTTCCTAAACCGTTTCAATTCTCATGGTTTTGCTCTAAGCAACTTTCAATTTCATAAGTGTTTTTTTTTTTTTAAGAATTTTAAGCCTCAAAATTCTTGTTTGAAGTGTCCCCACTTCACACTTACATAGGTTTCTTGGCTCTTCTAAGATATATGAATCATTAAAAATATAGTTATCATGATATACTTTGCAACATAACACTTTATCTGAGGAATGGGTGCTTGTCTGAACCATTCACAATTTAGTTGTCCTATTAAACTAAGATCTTGGGATCTCAAGTCAACAATGTTAAGTTACTTTATGGTGATTCTAGTCAATAGGCTTTAAACCCATTCCTAGTAAAAGATGGTACACTTGATCTCTTGATAATCTTTTTGTCAAATAATCTGTTATGTTTTCCTTCGATTTAACATAGTTCATAGAGATTATACCATTCAAAATTAGTCGTCTAATGATTTTATATTTTCGACGAATATGTCGAGATTTTTCATTGTGTATACTATTTTGTGCCCTTGCAATGGCCGACTGACTATCATAATGTATGATGATAGCAGTTACTGGCTTTCCCAACACGAAATATTCTCGAAAAAATTATGAATTCATTCTTCTTCTTTACCAATTTTATTTAAAGTAATAAGCTCATATTCTATCGTGAATTGAGCTATACGTGTTTGTTTAGAGAAAAATTCCAAGAAACGACTCCGCCTTCAATGGCAAAAACGTAACTACTTGTAGACTTTGAATCCTTTGTGTCAAATATCAAATTTGTATCGGTATATCCTTCTTACAAGACAGGATATCTAGAATAATGTAATCCACGATTAATCGCGTGTCTTAAATATTTAAGTACCCTCGTTAATGCATTCCAATAGTCATTTTCTAGATCACTTTTAAATCTACTTAACTTGTTGACTGTATATGTTATATCCAAATGCGTGCAATTTGTAATATACATTAAATTGCGTATGACGTGTGAGTATTCCAATTGATATACGAGTTCACCAGTATTTTTGGTGAAGTGTAGACTTAGGTCTATTGGTGTTTTGACAAGATTATCATTGTGCACCTTAAGTTTCTTAAGCACGACTTCTATATAATGAGATTGAAACAATGACATTCCTTCAAGTGTCTTAGAGATCTTAATCCCTAGTATGACACATGCAACTCCCATATCTTTCATATCAAAATGTTTTATCAACATTTTCTTGGTTGTAATAGTAGCTTTCAAGTTATTCCCATAATTAACATATCATCAATATATAGACATACTATGACATATTCATTTGATGTGCTTTTTATGTAAACACATTCATTCATTAATTTTGAAATTATTTGACAAAATAGTATTGTCAAATTTCTCATGTCATTGCTTAGGTACTTGTTCTAAATCATACAATGATTTAACAAGCTTCATACCATTTTCTCCTTTCTGGGAGTCACAAACCTTTCAAGTTGTTCCACATATATTTCTTCTTCCATTTCACCATTTAGAAATAACTTTTTTACATCCATTTGATGTATTTTGAGATTATATAATGAAGCAATTGAAATCGATACTTTTGAATAGACATAATCCTTTTAACATGTGATTATGTATCGAAGAAGTCTTGACCTTTCTTTTCTCTATATATCATTTGGCTACTAATCTAGTCTTATATTTATCAATAGATCCATCGGATTTAAACTTCTTTTTGAAGATCCATTTGCAGCCAAGAACTCTATTTCCCAAGTAGAAGATCAACCAATTCTCATATATGATTTTGCATGATGAACTCAATTTCACTGTTTACAATTTTTTTCCAAAAATGAGCTCTGGGAGTGGACATTATCTTGATAAATGTCTTTGGATCATTTCCTAGCAAATATGTTAGAAGATTCGAGCCAAATGTCTTATATATTTTTGCCCTTTTAATGTGCATTGATTCTTCATCTTCTTAATGATTTTCATTTGTAGTATTATAGGTTCGTTTTTGTGAACTTACTTCTTTTCTTTACAAGGAAAGATGTCTTCAAATATCCAACAAAAATGTAATTAGTTGTCATAGGTCCAATCCTAACTTGTTTATGCTTAGGTATTTACCTTGGCTAAGCACTATCACACTTTTAAGTATTTGCAGGAAGGTTTTCGACCTTTCTATAACTCATAATGTATTTCAACCTTGCTTTTGTACGGTATCTTATTGAGACTGTGATTTGCTGAAAGTATTGTTTTCCCAAGTAAGCCTAAACTTATCTCCTTAATAGTTCGATTTTTTGCGTTCAGCAACACCATTTGATTGAGGTGAATAAGTTATTGTTATTTGATGAATAATACCAGATTCTAAACAAAATTCTTTATGTGCAACATATTCTTCACCTCTATCACTACGAATTATCTTTTTTCATTTACCAAGTTGATTTTCAACTCCATTCTTGTAGTGTTTAAATGTTTCCAAAACTTCATCTTTCCTTCTCAACAAGTATACATAATAATATCTTGTACAATCATCAATAAAAGTGAAATATTTTTTACCACCTTACGTTTGCACAAGTTTTATGTTACATATATTGTTGTGAATTAATTCTAAAGTTGTAGAGTTCATTTCAACTGAATGAAATGATAATTTGGCTAACTTAGCCTTTACACATATCTCACATTCATTGTTTGTATTAAAATTCATTGTTACTAGTAAACTTAAATTCATTAACTTACATACTGAATTAAAGTTTGCATGCCATAATCTATGATGACATAAATTAGACAACTCAATAATAGAAACAGAAGAAAATATTTTATTCTTTGAATTAGTCGGTACAATAATGAGGATATTCATTTTTAAATAGTCCATCACTTACATAGGCTTTGCCTATATACATGTTATTTTTAGTAAGTATAAACTTATCGGATACAAAGACTAGTTTGAAGCCATTCTTTTGGATAAAGAACTTGAAACTAATTTTTTTATGAATGTTCGACACATGAAGTATATTGTTAAGGTTGAGTTTCTTACCTGATGTCATTTTCAACACCACTTTGCCTTGTTCTTCAACCTTTGAACTTGAAGAGTATCTCACGAACAATTTTTTACTATTTGTAGGAGTATACGATCAGTCCAAATGTGGCGAGTAGCATCCGTGTCTACCCATCATTCTATGGGATTTCAATGTTGTTGCATTCTAAAACAACAGTCGATGAATTGATGTCTAATATTCCATCAGATAATGCATCAAATTCAGTGACATTTTCTTGGGCTTGCTTCTTTGGTTTGAAACATTTTTTTGAGCGATATTCGGAATTTTCACTGTCGTAGCAATTGTCCTTGAACTTCTTTACACTTATTGTTTCCTTGCTTGAAGGATTCTTGGGAATACTTTCTCTTTTTGTTCTTGTTATTGGTTTCCACCACAATAGCTTTTACTTGTCGTATTTCTCTTCCAATCAACTTGTCCAACTTTATGTTGTTTTCTTCAATTCTAAATAGGACTATGAGTTCTTCAATGTTAATCCCTTTACGCTTGTACTTGAGATGATTATTGAATTCCTTCCACACGGGTGGAAGTTTCTCGATAATTGCAGCCATATGAAAGGTTTCACTTAGAGACATGTTCTCGCGTGAATGCCATGGAGAAAAAGCATCAATTCTTATACTTGACTAATTATCATTTTAGAATCTACTATCTTGTAGTCTAAGATTTTCCAACGATGAACTTTTTAGTTCTGGCATCTTTAGTCTTGTATTTCTTCTCGAAAGAATTCCATAATTCCTTAGCAGATTTCATGGAACTATATACATTATGTAGTGTGTTGTCTAGACCATTCAGTATATAATTATTAAAAAAACTATGAATGCTTCCAAGCATCCAACGCTGATCAAGGAAGCACTATTGTTTTTCCCTTCTTTACGGCGAGAGCATCTTCATTTAGAAATTTCGTTCAATTGAAGTTGTAAGATAAAATAATATCTTTTGTTACCATCTTTTAAAGTTAAGTCCACTAAAATTTTTGATTTTTTTCCATGTGGGATGGAAGTTAGATGAACAGTAGGGGAACTAAAATCGAAGGAGCAACAACCCAAGTAACTGGATGAACAACAAGTGGAGTAACATCAGTTGTATTATTAATGGTAGTCATTTCTTTTTAAACAAAAAGAAGATAAACCAATTCAAGTTCAAAATTTCAGGAAGGTAAATAAAAGTTAAACTGAAAACGGGTTTTAATTTAACCGAGTGAAATAGAAAGGAATAAGAAATCACTTAAAAAAAACAGTCTTAATATTGTTGTAAATTAGGTTGATAAAGTGATTTCTTTATTGTTTAGAAATAAAATACAATCTTACCACAAACCTTATCAATTTTACCCGTACTTGAAATAAGGATCAAAATTTGGAAAATGATTACAAACCTTTTTAAACAAAAACCAACTGGAAGAATGAAATGCAAAAGAATCGAGACAGGAGTTGAACCTTTTTTGCTTAAGATAAATTTGCCATGCATTGGTACTGACGGTGGAATGGTCATCGTCTTTCAAAATACAACGATTAACTTCTTGTAGTGGTAGCATTTAAAATCGAGAAAACTGGCGAACTCGAAAATATAATATTCTCTCTACTATTTGATGATTTTTTATGCAAAAAAATTATATTTTTGGAGTGTTTTTGATGAAAATTAAGAGACGAATATGTATAGAATGAGTTTTGGCTTCAAAATGGGACATATTTATAGAACATAAGGGGTTGTGAACGGAGAGATACGCCACAAAGTCAGCATGTTTCATAAAGGAATGCAGCCCTTCAGGTCGCTCCTTGGTCGCCCAGAATGCCGCTTGAGCATCCACGACAGGAACACCGTCGTTCAAGCGGCTGTGTTATATAGGAAAAATTTGTTTTTTTATCTTCTATCTTTGGACAACAATTTCTCATTCTCTAGAATTGGTTTTGAGATTTCAAATATGCTTCAATCATCTATGTTAGATTTAGGAAAACAAGCCGATACCAGAATTTCTCTGATACCGCTTGTTAGGATTGCTACCACTTATTGTGACACCAATGAATGGATTGAGATGTTGAACAAAATAATAAAGTATGTGATCAAGAACAAAAGAATAAAAGAAAACAAGAATATGATAGAGGAATTAGGAGATTTTATTGCAACACAAGAATAATGGAGAAGAGAGAAAAATATTACAATGATCCTATAAACTAGTAATCATAAATCTCACAATATAATTGTATAGAAGAGCCTATTATTTATAAAAAAACATGTATGGGACATTCAAAACCTCTTGGTAGAGTTGTTGATGAAGTAGGATGCCAAAAATTGAGTCAAAAACGAAGTAGGAGAAGAAAAAATGCGAAAACACACATTCGAGCCGAAAAACATGCTGCGGGCCTGATCCGACCCGGGCCCTGGCACCAAGGTGCCCGATCCCGGCGCCTAGGCTCCCGGGGTTCTGCCCCAAAATTTATCCCTCGATTAATGCTCCAAAAAAGTGTATTTTTCCATCCAAAAATCTTCCTTCAAGTAAAACTCCTAATTATCATTGAAATTTGATCTTCATAACTTAACATATGACTCCAATAGCATTCCAAACTTGAATTCTTCATGACGTGCACTTCAATTAGAATTCAATTACTTCAAACACATCAACAAAAGAATTCGAGTCACACCCAAATTCTAACAATCTCCACCTTGACACGAATTCCACCAAGGAATGAACAAGCTTCTTCAACAATAACCAAAAACTTTAATTTCTCTAACAAAAATACAACATACAAAATACTCCACCTCTTCCAATGAATCCAAGCACTACTCTGTAGAATTACCTTAGATTCCAAAAAATCATAATGATTTTGAGTTAACCAAAATGGGTTGTAACACACCCCAAAGTAGAATC
>CAIGRF010127467.1:12698-22854 GCA_903798235.1 Fraxinus ornus | reverse complement strand
TCATTCACCCGAGCATCAATTTCGACAAGTAAATACATGATTTCGAGGTACTCACGGAGGAGAACATAAATCAATCTTGATTTTCCAAAATAGCCAAACAGGTCCCACTCAAAAATCATGTCAAAGTCAGTTATATACTTATTTTTTCCAACAGAATGTTGTCCGGGCTTTCAAATAATTATTTCAAGGAAGCCTTCATCAAAGCCCCAATTTTTATCACAGGGTCATTTCTTTCTGTTCTCGCGACACTAACCATAATCACTTGCAGCTTAAGAGAATAATTAGTCAAATAATTTACAATGCAAAAGTAGTAGTGATAAAATTAACTTTCCACTGACATTGTGTTCAATAAATGTACTTACTTTTAGTTCTGTACCAATGTCATCACAAGATGTTCTCCTCAGACTTCAGGAAATGTTTTGTTAATAACACACAAGTGGGAACGAGCTAACATGTTGTAACATAATTGATCTACTGAAACAATTAAAACAGATAATTGGACCTTTTCCCCCCTTCCATTCTCCTGCATTGACTGGATGAAATGTCTATCTGATGAATCATGATGGCACATATGATGAAAGTGAGTTGCAACCTTTGATCATATGATCCAACCGGGCAAAGTATCCCTTGTGATAAGTTATTCGAGGCTTTGCTTCCCTGCATACTAAAGCCAGAGATGAAGGGAACTCGGCCATCAAAAACTTTTCAAACTTTCCTTTCGCACGATCATAAGAATAAACGATCATTGGAGACTTGAGTCTGTGATCAGCAAGTAACAATTCTCCGGTAGGGAGGCTTCCAACAGGAAAACGACATCCCTCTTCGCTCAACTCTGTTGGCAACTCAACAATGTGTTTGGTCCATCCTACTTGATCATCATCGAATTCCCATAAGATCAATTTCCCATCATCAAATAAACATGCTTCAACCTGCACCAAGGTAAGCCTTCCTCCAAGTTCCAAAACATTAAACCAGTTCCATTTGATGGTCTCTGCCATATAATCAGGTATAGGTTCAACCCGAAACTCCTCCTCCATTAGATCAAAAGCAACCACTGCGTAATTAGGGTGACTGTCCCTACCCCAATACAGAACTCCATCTATGCAAATGCTTTGTGTCTTTAAATCAAGAGTTGCCGGAGGGATGATCCTCCATGAGGAGTCAATCCCCAAAGTGAGAATCTCACAAGGATAACCATCACGGAACATTGGTGTGTCTATCCCCGAAGTAAAAATATCACCAACTTCGTCTGAACATACTTTAAGTAACTTGTACAAATCTTTAATTGGATCGTACCCAAAATAATATTTCGCGCGACAAGTATCAAATCGAGGGTATGGAAGCTTCAAATTTTCACGGGTGTAAATATTGAATAAGTGAATGAGGTTCTTAGTATTATCATAGAAACAAACAAGGCCATTGATGGCCTGGGTAACGTTGCACTCAGTGAGTAATATGCTTGCCTGGTGATGTAGGGTTTTATCAAAGGAAACGCGAATAAAGCGCTGGACCGGTTGCCCGGGTTGGGATGAAGCATCTACGTCGGTAAAAGTAATGAGGAGCCCGTCGGCGAAACCAGAATCAGAAATAGTGGAGTGCCAGAGCTTGGACACGCATTTGAATCGCATCAGGGACTTGATTGGAAGACGCTTGAGCACTTCGATTACTGAGTCGTGAGGGATCCGCGGCTCTGAATTTCCGCCACCGTTATTGCCGCAGCGTAAACTTGTTTTCTTACACTTAATTGATGCTACTGCTTCTAATGATGATGTTGACAATAATTCCTTCCCGTCTGTGAATTGATCCATTGACAATAAATTCTGAAAATTTTGTTCCTTTCTTGGTTGCTCCTCCAGATAAAAAGTAATTTTGTCCTAAAAGAAAATCAGTCACTGGACTTTTAAAACAAGCAAGCAAGGTATCAGTCACTGAACTTTTAAAACAATCTCAATTAGCTCATTAAATTTTAATTTATCAAAGTTAGATCACTAAATTTCAATTTACTTTCAATTTGTACTAAAATTCAATTTAGCCCCATTTGGTCTAGAAACAAAATTCTTATTAAAATTTGATGAAACGTGATTAATTAGCATTTTTAAGTAAACCAAACATTGACTAAATTTTAATAATCATGCTGCATAGACAAGGTCAGGATTAAAAAAAAGGGACACGTAACAGTATTTCATTAGACAATTAGGAAAAAAATCTATACAAGTGCTATGTTAGCAGCACTTGTCGAAAACCCTCGTCACCTACCCTACGCAAGCAGGATTATTGTAATTATAACTTCCACCGTCTTGAAAAACTGCTTAGTTGGCAATATAACAAATCTTCCATATGACATGTCAACTTACTATTACAACATATCATAAAAGTCTATTTTAATCCGAAGGCATTGCCATAATCCCTATTTTACCATTTTCATTTCTTAGGTATCAATAATTTTCATAAGATTTTAATTCGAATTTGGACCTCCCGTTGGGTTTCTTAGGGTGGGCTCCTTCGAACCATAATTTCTAACTAATCATTTGGTAAATTATCACAACTGTCATTCTTTCATACAAAGTGAATTAAATATCAGAAATTTACATTGGTAATTCTACAAGATGTGATCAATTAGTGCAGTTGCTTTTCAAATTATAACAATACAAATGTTCATTAAAATTGTTGACAATCGGTCCCAGGCGACCGCCAAATAACGATTGCGTGGAAGATTGTTTAGGGTATAATTGCCAGTTAAGAAATTTCCATCCTTTAGAAGATGATAGGTGATGAAATGTAACAGAAATAAAATCTAGGAGACGGTAGGTGACTAAATGCTACAGAAAAAAAGTTTAAGTACTGAAAGCTCAATAAACGCACATGTAATTTACCTTCCCACTCACCAAACACCTTCGTCCTCTGATACTAATATATGTCATCTCAGCCCCACCACTCAAATGCAAAGGCAAGCAGGTGAGGTTAAAGAAGATTAAAAAAAAAAATGGAGTCAGCATTACTCTTTTCGTGTACTTTGTCCCTCTCCAAGGCCTTCATTTCTTCTACCCCTCTCGCCCACAGGCGCTTCTCCACGGCTCGCCCGGGTGAACTCGCTCACTTCCAACTGAGGCGCTGCGAGTTCAACAGGGTTCGTTCGGGTCCTTTGGTTCGAGGTCTGGGCACTGTGGACCCACGCTGGACCCGATTTCAGTGCGCAGCTACCTCTGCGCCCTCGTTTGCTTCCGGTGGCGGTGGGTCTGATGGAATTGGTGGAAATGATGGCGGTGGTGGTGACGGTGACGGTGCGGCTGAAGGTGGTGAGGGGAAGTCGACGGCGGTGGCCGCCGGGGCCGAAGATGATTCTGCTTTGAGTTCTGATGTTATTGTTCTTCATGTTGGAGTAAGCTCTTCTTATGTCTTATTTTTCCAAAGCCACTTCATTTGGGTAAAATGGAAAGAAAATAGATTGTTTATTTCCTTTAGTTTTTGTTGAAGAGGCCTCCTCAGAAAATAATGAAAATTATGAAATGCCGTCTTATTGTAAAACATCTCAAATTTATCTCCCTACTTGTAATGTATAAATTTATGAAAAATAAAATAAAAAATGAGCTACGCCGTCTACAGTTTCCAAAGCAAAATATTTGGCTGTCCAAAAATATAAATTCATATTGAGAATTACTCAGAAGTCATCCATTATCTTCTTGATCGCACGATTCTGATTCTGGAAATGATGTGCTTTTAATTGAAATTTGAAAGGGTTATTATTTTTGACTTATGATGAGAAAAATGAAAAACAAAATTCACCGTTTGATTTTCTAAGAAATTTACTTTCTCTAAAATTACAGGGAATGACGTGCGGGGGATGCGCAGCAAAGGTGAAAAAGATTTTAGAAGCTCAAGTAAGTGCATAAAATCATGGTGCATATACGAGTATTTTTGATGCACACGCGCACATGTCCTAATGTTTTTTGAATATTTGGGAGAAAAGAAACTTCACTGAGTTGGTTTTTTGGTTTTTATGTAATGTCCTTGGATAATCTATTTCATAATCAGAGATACCCTTTTTGCTAGCTTTTCATGGATTAGAATAGAGATTATACTTGTTTTTTCTGGCCCATGCACATAGGTCTCTACTCTACTGTTTGTGAAGATAAAACTTGGGGCAAGGCAAAATTCCTCTGGACAATGAATAGTAAAAAAATAAGTATGAAGCGGGATCAAGCTGTGATGCTGGATACTAATTAACATGTATTGCAGCCGATAATTCGGATACTAAAGAAAGTAAATCTAAGATTTTGTAATTAACCCTATTTAGCAAAGGGCATAGCTACATTATTATATTTTTGGAAAAAGATGCTGCGTATTGAATTCTTACCTTTACAATGGGGATTTTGTTGACCATCTTGGATAAAGGAGGCTACCAGAGATTATAATTTTTTAGAAGATTGTTAACATTTCTATTGGATAATGTTTACAACATGGCAATGTAGTTTTTCACATTTGGTGTTTTAGGTCTTGGAGATTTTGTACTAGAAGCCTTGCAGCCATAATGGTGTATGTAGTGAGTAATTGTGTTAAATTTGTGAACAGCCTCAGGTTTCTTCAGCTAATGTAGATCTCGCAACTGAGACTGCAACTATCTGGCCTGTATCTGAGGCCAAGGTTTCACCCAACTGGCGAAAGGATTTAGGAGAGGCTCTTGCAAAGCATCTGACAAGTTGTGGCTTCAAATGTAATCTTCGAGGTCAGCAATTTTCTATTATTATATTTATAATTTTGTTGGTTTCATTTCTTCTTCAATTCTTCGTGCCTTTCGTGAACATGTGATTACTCAAGAGGACGTGTACTTTTCCGTGTTTAATATACTACTGGAACAAGCATATGAGGAGTTTAAAACAGGAACTAGCTCAGACAGGCCTCTGCATATATTATCTACAATAAAACATTTCTCTACTGGGAACATATTGGGTTATGGTGAGTTTTAAAGATTTTATATTCTAAAACCTCTCAAAATGTCCCCAAGAGGACTAATGACGAGTTTCAAACCACTTTCAAAGTTAAAAACTGAAGATATTCCCCTAAAACATTTGCTGCTATAAGTTATAGGGGCCAATAATCAGTTGCAATTTTACTAGAATAATTCAGCACTTCAAAGATTCATTCAAGAGGCACTGGAAAGATTTTCTTATGCTGACATGCTAATTTGGGACTATTCAGAGAATTATAAGCCAACTTCGGACATTTCCTCAAGGAATATAGCTCATATTAGTTTTGATGCTATGTGCTTATATTTAGCCTATGTTCGGCTCATGTTTATAAACACTCATGTGGTTTTTAATCCACATATTTTTAAAGGATCACAAGTACTATCCACTTCTCCACCACTCATTTCTATTTATTTATAATTTAAGCCAACACTTCCAACATGCTTTTAGTTTCTACTGTGAGGGGTATTCTTGAAATTTGAGAATATTCTAGCAGGAAGTCATAACAGGGTGGCAGGTTGAGTGTAATCATGTTTGAGGTTGTCCATTTTGATTGGGGATTTGTTTTAGTCCTCAAGTCCAAGTTCCTATTTTCTTAGATGGAATTTCTGTTCTAATCAAGTTGGCTTTGGTCTTTGGTTCCTTTGTTTTATTTAAAATAATATAATTATCCTTGTGCGGATGCTTTCTCAAGTAGTATTTCCGTGGGAGCCTAAGAAGAGTCCTTTGTGTGTCCAAGCACTGTCATCAGTGTGGATTTCAGCCTCTGAATCTAAATTGTTTCTACATTTAGTCCTCAAGCTTGTGCCCAAATTTCCCTCATAATTAATCCCCTATATCCTACCTTTTTCCTTAAGTTTGAGATATTCACGAAGTTGAGAAATCCCACCATTGTCACTAGTGGAGCCAGTATGAGTCCAGTGGGGAAGTTTCTCCTACTGGGTTTTGAGTACACTTCTAATTTGATTAAATTGAGAAATAGTGGAAAATAAGTAGTGAAATTTTGTCCATATAATTGAGACTAAAGTTGAGCTCATTCATAACTTGGCAATTTCAAATATCTTCAAGTGGGTTGAATTGTAAAATTAATAGTTGTCCTGAGTTTTTTTATTTTTTATTTTTTGTAACTCGGCTTATGATATTTTAATGTCATAGAATAGAAAATAGTGTTATTGGACTATATATCCTGGTTTTTGCTAGAATAGAAAAATTGGAATTTGTCATAGCGTCTATTATTAGCACATTGAGCTTGTTTATCCTTTACTCTTTCGAGTTAGACGAGACACTGAACAACACTAAAGCACATTTGGGTTTCTATAACTTATGCATAACGTCGTGGATGATTGGCAGATCAGGGAGCCGTTGAAGGGGAAATTCCATCATAGAATAAAACAGAATCTTGTAGCAATAAACCATTCTTCTTCATGGTAATGGTATGTTATATTATTTTTGGACTTGCTCAAATAGTTTCTTGTGACTGATGGAATAGCTTTTTTAAACAAAAGATGCTTCTCTTTAGCTGCTGCCGTTGGATCTGCGGACTATTACTAGAAACTCCATGCAATTTTACCTTCATATTAGTCGAGAAAATCCATTCATAAACAGAGAGTAATATTATACGAGTTTACTCTCTCTGTTTGTCTTTCCTGTTGTAAGATCTAAAGAAAATTCGAGGTTTTGTATGCGGCCTTTTCCTGCAAATAAACAGATTTGTGCGTAACATAAAAATTCATATAGCAATTTGTGCTTGTATCTGTGTCTCTCTCCCTTTCTCCCCTCAATTCCACAATTCGTAGGACTTTCAATTACTTCTTTTACTTTATTTTCATAGTAGGATTCACTATTTATAAATTATAATTACTTAAATTTTAATTTGATCACCTCTCAAACGTGCATTCTGAATTGGATTTTGAAAAGTATTTTAATAAAAGCCAAGAAAATATCAATAAATGCTTATTAATACTAATCCACGTACAAATACAACTAGTTTGATAACAATAATGCTGGTTCTCCCGGGATTAAATCCCAGGTCAAACTTGGCGCCCCCTATTGGAACGGGGTCTGTGGCGCCCCGAACTTGATCGGCCCTTTTTTTTAATTATTATTTTTGCACGGTATAAATTTATCGAACTTTTTATATAAATCATTAATTTCTTGCTAAAATTTGTTTGATGGTAATAATGAGGTTTGGTACCAACTGAAAATGGTTTTTAAGAGTCGAAATCATATTTCATACAAGACCACCAATCGTTAAAAGTCACGTTATAATTTTCATTCTAATTTTTCTACTCATTTTCAATCAAACATTCTTCAATAAAATAATATTTTACATCATATTAATATCTTTTCCTTCTTTTTCAATTACATATTCACCACTACATTACAAAAAAAAAAAATGCATTCTTTCCATTTTAATGTGCATCAAACAGAGGCTAAATACTTCTTCCTTGTGCTACATACAGAGACTGTATCCGCTGTCAACATTGATTGAGCAGGATATGAAAAATTAGAGCGCGACAAACAAGCCACATATAAATAATAAAAAGAGGATAAATTACCGTCATCGTCCCCAATAGTTTAGAGTAATGCTATATAGCCTCACTGAGATTAAAACTTCAGTCTAGGGTTGTCAATGAATTTGATTTTGATTCGAATCCAATCCAAATTCAACAAAATTAATGGAAAATGGATTTAGGGTCTCAGTCCGATAATCCGATCAAGATCTAAATCCAATAATCCGTTAACTAAATGGATCAAATATGGATATATGTCAATCCAATCCGATAACAATTTGATCCGATTTGTTATAAATAATTGACTCGGTAAAATATTTTTATGGCATATTAAAAATAGATATTTTCCACAAAAAATGAATGGAAAAAAAAAAAGTTATAAAAATACAATTCATTTTTTTTTTCATAGAAAATAGAAATATACAATAAGAGGGAGAAAAAGAAAAATAGAAACTAATATAATCAATAGAAAAAAAAAAAATTTAATCATAATTCTAATGTTCGTAGAAGGAAAAATGAAAGAAAATATTAAAAAAATACATATTAATTTTAATTTTAAATTTTAATTATGAAAAGTCTCCCAAAATCTTGTGACTAATGAAAGATAAATTTTGGAATTTTATTTTAGTATATTCTGCTTAAAAGTTAGTACCTTATAGACTTTTATAAAAGTTTCTAAAAGTTATTAAAATTTGAATACTCCAAAACTTATAGAGACTTCTAAAATAATTTAATTGAATATATTGTGACTTTTAAAAAAGTCACAAACTTTTTAAAAGTCTATAAAAGTTTCAATTGAATACATCAATGCTTTTAGAGAGCCTCCAAAAATCTACATTAAATACGTCTAGACTTTTTAAATTTCAAAAAATCATTAAAAATTTAAATTGAATACAACCCCTTACTCTCAACTTTAAAAATGATATAAAAAGATAGATTACCCTTTAATTTAAATAAACAATACAAAGATAATAAATAAATAAATAAAAACATAAAAGGATAATAATCATAAAGTCAGAACCTAGATTTCCCATTGCCATGATCCTAATGTGTCGCGACAACATGAAGGATTCATAACTAGGATGGAGGGCCCCACACTAACGTGAGAGATTGTAAGAATTACAACCCATTAATAATTGTACATGTAGCATGTTTGATAAAAGGGTTTAGGTTTGGGTAGTTATAATTTAGAGAGAGAGAGGATAGCTAAAATAGATAAATTAATATCTGATTTTTGCATAAATAAAATTTATATCTGAAATTTGAAATTAAAACTTTAAAATTCTGGTTTTGTGTAATTTTCACTTCTCTTTTTTTGGAGGCTGAGAGGCCTTGGGCTCACACTGCCTACCCCATGAGCTGCCCTGCACTCCTCGATGAACAATTTGATTGTTTTCATACAACAAATTCTATTTATTAAGGCAATGCCCAGATCAGGTGGTGAGAATGAAGATTTACAAAGTCATTGACCCAGACTCAGATTTTCTTTGTGGGGTTAAGGTTGAAAATTCCCCACTTATATGGACAGTCGTCTAATAACTTTGAATTTACTCAACGTGCTTCTATCTTTGTGCTTCGTATGGTTAGGAGCGGATGCATAACTTTAAAGTTAGGGAGGTACAATCGAACTTGTAAAAAAATTTAGAGAAATTTTACAATCGAAAATTTACGTCCAAAAAAATCGTACACCATGTAATTTTGTATCCGAAAATTTTCATAGAATATGAATTTTCTGGATGTAAAATTTCAAAAAAAATTTGATGTCATATTCCATATAAAGTTTCCTAATAAAATGATGAAAATTACATTGAGAATTTTTTTTAAAAAAAAATACGAGTTAAACGTCTTTATTTAAGATTCACGTTTAACGTATTTTTAACTATTTTCGACATCTATTTGGACTATTCGATATGCCCATAATGTAGTTCTCAAAATAAGTTTTAAAATGACATAAGCAATTTGTAGATTCGATTAGCGATCGTCGGAGAATTTTTAAAATTAGCATGTTATCGAAATTCAAATTTATTGTGATTTTGCCCCTGTTTGGTGGAGATTAAAATCAAACTTTTAATAAATTTTGATAAAAGTTAAACAATTATGAATTCCATAAAATATGTTATTAAAATTAATTGTTAACTATGATTTAGATTAAAATTTAGATTTCAATCTATACCAAATATGACTTAATTTGTTTTTTCAAAAGTTGGGGGCACGTGACCCCCAGCCCCCTTTGGGTCCGCCCCTACGTATGGTGACATGCTCATAGTTTATTTTAGCATATCTTTGACAAGTGTTCATAATAGTTGTGTTTGGTGAATATATGAATAAGTGAATTTCACTAAATACGTAGATAAGAAAATGATTTGACATTTAACAAGTGTTATTCACAATCTACATTCAGACCCACTAATGATTATACAAATGAATTTTTTCAAAAATTAAGTGGGTCACACACTAATGTGAGATGTTGTAATAATTACAACACACTAATGATTGTAAAAATGGATTTTTTCTAATTTTATCCCTCTTCTTCCCCTCGTCTCTCTCTCTTACCTTATCCATTTCTTTACGCACTTTCTTTCCCGAGGAGATATTTTCTTCTCCAAATCAAGTCAAACGCATTTTTCTTCTTTCCAAATCATTCATTTCTATGATTAATCCACTTCAAAAATTTCCTCT
>CAIGRF010127320.1:0-19675 GCA_903798235.1 Fraxinus ornus | reverse complement strand
TCAATCCTAATGTCACCACACAATAACCATAAGAGCAATAATAAATGGGAAATGACACGATACCAAGCCAATCACGTCTGAAGGTCCGTAAATATTGAGAAATGCGAATTCATCGCTTAGGGCTATCACCATCCATCCCAAAGCTTTCGACAACCGCAGCAACACAAAACAACACCCGAACATCGAAGGGAAAAATTGTCCAATTTTCACAGTATAACCTGAAACTGAAACCGTACACCATATAAGGTTTGACACGCCACCAAAAACATTCTGCCTGAAGACGTCGTCGTCGAAAAACCTCCTAAGCGCCACCATCGTCTGTGCGCTTGGGATTTACGCGTCGACGACACGTACTGCCCCGACCAACAGGTGCGCCTCTACCTGCACAGTTCACCATGGTCGTCGTTTCTCCAAAAGATGAGCGATTTTGCCGAAAAACGCAAAAACAAGTCTGATTCGTTTTTGCAAAATCTGGACAGTTTTTGTCTAGTTTTCTGCCGCTTTCCTAACCTTTTTTCAGTCTTTTTCAACCATTTTTTCACCCTAAAATTCATAGATTTCTCAACAACACAAGCTTTGATACCATTTGTTGAATAATAAATAGATCACCAAGGATTCCGGGCTCAGTATATCGCCTATATACCGAATCAACACCACAATCCAACAAACCCAAAACCATAACTCAATTCCAAACAATAGGTTGCTTTCTTGGCTAGCCCACAACGGGTTTTGGTATGAGTTATTTGCAACCACACAAAGAAGACACCAAGTGTGAACTTTAGAAATATAAAAGATATCAATGAAGAAATTTGGATGAAGCTGGAAGCTTAGTATTCATTTCTGAAGAAGAATTCGATAATGGTACAAACAGGAATGTAATGAATATATACAATAATGAATGGAATCTTTTCCTAACAAACTACCTAACTTACACGTGAAAGAAAAACAAAATGAAGCAATTACAATTTTGTATAAAAACAGTCTAACTAATCCCCTTCTAGAAAATTCTTCTGTTGTGTCCTTGTCACCAATCCACCTTGGCTCTTTTCTTGCTGACTGTGTTGATGCTTCAGCTGATTGGAATCTCTCATCTTCAATAGCCCCCCGCAAGATGGAGAGTAGATGTTCATTACTCCCATCTTGGATAGGCATGAATAAAAATTTTGTGAACTTAAGGATTTTGTTAAAACATCAGCAACCTGAGAACTACTGGAAACATGTTGAGTCACAATGCTCCCATCTTGTATCTTGTCTCGAACCAAGTGACAATCAAGCTCAATATGTTTGGTTCTTTCGTGAAAAACGGGATTTGTGGCTATGTAGATAGCTGCCTTATTGTCACAGTTCAGGACAGCTGCTTCAGGGTGCTCAATTTTCAAGTCCTTAAGTAAGTATCCAAGCCAAGTGAGCTCACAACATAGGTTAGCCATTGCCCTGTACTCTGCCTCTGCAGAGGATCGAGACACCACATGCTGCTTCTTTGATTTCCATGATATTAAAGCATTGCCAATGAACACACAGTAACCAGTCACTGACCTTCTAGTGTCTACACAAGCCCCCCAATCTGAATCACAATATCCTTCTAGCCGTATTTCTGAATTTGCAGGATAAAACAACCCTTGACCTGGTGCTCTTTTGATATACCGTAAAACCTTATGAGCAGCATGTAAGTGTGGAATTCTAGGACTTCCCATAAACTGACTTAATAGTTGAACTGAGTAGGCAAGATCAGGTCTGGTAATGGTTAGATATAGTAATCTTCCTACCAGTCTCCTGTAAAGTGATGGTTCAGGTAGCAGCTCCCCTTCATCTTTACTAAGCTTCACATTTTGATCAAGAGGAATCCTGGAAGGGGCGGAACCAATAGTGCCTGAATCCTTCAAGATATCTAGAGCATATTTCCTTTGGCAAATATGAATTCCATCTTGAGTTCTTGCAACCTCAATACCCAGAAAATATTTTAATTTCCCTAAATCTTTGATCTTGAATTTGTCATTGAGGGAAACTTTGAGCTCATTAATGGTATCAATACAATTCCCAGCAATTATTATATCGTCAACATATACTAAGATTGCAGTAAACAAACCACCATTTGACTTGATAAACAGGCTGTAATCTGCCTTTGATTGAACGTAACCTTGTTTGACAATAAAGTTGGAGAGTTTTGAATACCATTGGCGTGAGGCTTGCTTCAATCCATAGATACTCTTTTGCAATTTGCACACTTTGCTTCCGTTGGCATTTGAGTAACCTGGAGGTAGCTCCATATAAACATCTTCATCCAATTCACCATGCAAGAAGGCATTATTTACATCAAATTGACATAAGTTCCATCCCTTGATAGCTGCAACTGCAAGTAAGGTTCTAATGGTGATCAATTTGGCCACAGGAGAGAATGTCTCGTGATAATCAAGCCCCTCCTGTTGTGTGTATCCTTTAACCACTAATCGCGCTTTAAACCTCTCAACACTGTCATTCGCATTGAATTTCACCTTGTAAACCCACCTACACCCTATTGCTTCTTTACTAGGTGGTAAATTGGCCAAGGTCCAAGTATTATTAAGCTCTAGAGCTTCAATCTCAGCTTTCATGGCAGCACACCATTCGGGAGAGGATAAGGCTTCCTGATATGTCTTAGGTTCTGTGTGGCTTATTATTGAAGTAGCAAAAGCACGGTGAGAAGTGGATAATTTATCATAGGAAACACTTTCACTAAGGGGAAAAATACTACCTGTAATATCAGTTTCCTTCTTGCTGTTGAATTTCTGGAGTGGGAGAGATGAAGATGCCTGTTGACACATGAAATCCTGCAAGTGAGAAGGGGCTTTTCGAATTCTATTAGACCTGCGAGGTAAATGGCTGATGACTGGTGTATTTGATTCTATGACATCATTGACTGGTTGATCAGTGTCTTGATTAGTGTCTTCATGAGAATTAGAGGGTTCATAATGATTTATAAAAAAATGTTCATCATTTCTATAATTTGTGTTGTCAAATGAATGGGTAATCGGATCATTGCTGATGATAGGATTTTGTGTAAAGCTCAGATGATTGAAGTCAGTCAGATAATTATTGTTAAAATTTATATTTCTAAAAGGAAAAATGCTTTCATGAAATTCAACATTTCTAGAGATAAAAACTTTATTTGTTTTTAAATCCAGCAATCTATACCCTTTAACCCCAAACGGATATCCAATGAAAACACACTCCCTAGATCTAGGATCAAATTTATGTCTGCCACTTACAAGAGTAGTGGCAAAAGCTAGGCAGCCAAAAACTTTCAAATCACCATACTTAGGCTTGATTTTGAACAACACCTCAAAGGGGCTTTGATTGTTTAAAACTGGAGTTGGTGTTCTATTTATTAAATATACTGCTGTCAATACAAAATCATTCCAGAATTTTAAAGGGAGTTTACTTTGAAATTGTAGAGCCCTTGCCACATTCAAAATATGTTGATGTTTTCATTCTACTACCGCATTTTGTTCAGGTGTCTCAACACAAGTCTTTTGATGAATTATGCCCTTTTGAGAGTAAAAATCTGTCATGTTGAATTCCCCTCCATTATCAGTTCTAATAGTTTTGATCCTAGCTTCAAACTGATTCTCAATCATGGCACAAAAATTCTGCAAAGCTGTGGTGGCATCAGATTTATAAACAAGCATGTAAACCCATGTGCATCTACTAAAATCATCAACAATAGATAAGAAATATTTAGAGCCATCTCTGCTCAATTCATTGCAAGGTCCCCAAATATCACAATGGATTAATTCAAAACAATTTCTTGTTTTGCGATGACTGATATTAAAAGGTAGCTTGTGTTGTTTTGCTAAAGGACAAATGGGACAATGACTTACACTAGGAGACACAAGAATATTTTCTTCAGGAGTGAAATCAGAACATGAAGAATGCCCTAATCTGTAGTGCCATAAAACAGAATTCTCATTATTATTAGCAGGCTTAGAAGTGGAGGACAGACACTTGATTTGATTGAGAACATTTGATAAAGCTGAGGGGGAAACTTGCTTTTTCACCATGTGATACAATCCATCTTTCACCTCACCCATTCCAGTCGTTCTCCAGCTCGAAAGGTCCTGGATATAACAGCAGTTAGAGAAAAAAATAAGACAGCAATTCTCAGTTTGAGCAAGCTTTCTTGCTGAAATCAAATTAAAAGAAAAACTAGGAATGCAAAGCACATTATGCAGAGTGATGTCTTCTGAGATTTTAACAGTCCCAACGTGTGTGACTGGAACATTTTTTCCATTTGGTAATCCCACAAAGTAAGACACATTAGCTTGAATGGATGTAAAAAATGAGGTAGAACAGATCATGTGATCTGTCGCCCCAATGTCAAGGATCCAAGGAATTTCAGAAATAGATTCTTGATCATAGTGATAAGTAGTTAAACTAAAAGGTATACCAGACATCTTGTGATTAAAATCATCTGATGGTATAGGATTAGCTGGTGCTTGAGTGCTATTGGATGAAAGAAGTTGCTGAGGGTTTGTAACGGGTTTAATGAGTGCCATCAGCTGAGAGTATTGCTCCTCACTCAAGAATACTTGGCCCTTGTCCTTCACTACCTGCTGACTAGGTGATGTTTCTGCAGAGACCATGTTAACAGCAGCCTTTCCTTTATCATTAAACCTGTGTCCTTGTGGATATCCATTCAGCTTATAACACTTATCCACTGAGTGTCCGGGCATTTGACAATAAGAGCATGGTGACTTAGGATTTGCCTTGAAGCACCTATCAAGAGAATGGCCTACAATCTTGCAATGTGTGCAGTAGTATCGATCCTTCCTTTGTGAGGGAAAATTTTGATTTCCTGTTTCTCTATAGTTTCTTCTGCTCAGTAAAACCACATAATCAGAGTTGATAGGACTGGGGCTAGGATTGGATATTTCTCACCTTATCTCCTCTTGTTGGACCAAAGAGTATACTTCATTTAAACTAGGAAATGGTTTGATCAGTAGAATCTGGGCTTTAATCTCCTTATAGGAGTCATTCAGCCCCATCAAAAATTTCATGACCCAGTCTCTCTGCTGGTTTTGAACTACAATTTTCATTCATCCACAAGTGCAATTGGGAATGTTCTCATAATTCAATAGTTCATCCAAAAGAATTTTGAGTTTGGAATAGTAAACACTCACAGAATCCTGGTTTTGCATCAAGGTTGTGATGTCCTTTTTAACTTCAAAAACACGTGGAACATTTTGTTGGGAAAACCTTTGTTCAAGGTCCAGCCAAAGTAGGTGAGCTGTCTCCGCATAAATAGTACTGCTCTTAATGTCGATTGCCATGGCATTTTGCATCCAAGTTATGACAATATCATTGCACCTTAGCCAATGTTCCATCAAGGGGTCACTGGGATCGTTCGGTTCACACAGGGAACCGTCAATGAATCCCAACTTGTTTTTGATCCTTAATGCCCTTCTCATTGAACGAGCCCAAGAGTAGTAGTTGTTCGAGTCCAAGACATGAGTGACAAGCATAATATTTCCTCCATCATTGCTCCCTATATAATAAGGGCTGCTGGGATTCGTTGGATCATGAGGAAGAACAGTTGAGTTCCTTTCTTCTGTTTGCTGAGTATTCTGAATTTGGTTTGGATTAGCATTTGTGTTTGCTGAATTAGACTCTTCCATTTATAGCTCTAATACCATGTGAACTTTAGAAATATAAAAGATATCAATGAAGAAATTTGGATGAAGCTGGAAGCTTAGTATTCATTTCTGAAGAAGAATTCGATAATGGTACAAACAGGAATGTAATGAATATATACAATAATGAATGGAATCTTTTCCTAACAAACCACCAAACTTACACGTGAAAGAAAAACAAAATGAAGCAATTACAATTTTGTATAAAAACAGTCTAACTAATCCCCTTCTAGAAAATTCTTCTGTTGTGTCCTTGTCACCAATCCACCTTGGCTTTTTTCTTGCTGACTGTGTTGATGCTTCAGCTGATTGGAATCTCTCATCTTCAATACCAAGGCTGGAAGAAACAAGAAGAACAAACCGCAACAGTGGAAGCACGAAGCAAGAACTGTAGCCGCCGATTTCTCTCCTCACGGGTAAGTGCAAATATAATTTCATACACACTAAGCCAAAAACGAGAGTCAAACATATATAGGATAAGAGTGGACTTTTAGGTTAGGTAATAATTAGGCCCAATAGCTAATAGGTATTGGGTAAATGGGCTATCGACCTAAGAAGCCATCCAAATTTATGAATATTTTTTTTTTGTTCGTTCAAATTCAATTTTGATACGTATAATTTCAGCATTTGAATCTCCAGACTTTCGATTTTAAAGTGCTTGAGTTCTTATTAACGATTCTCGTTCAATTTATACTAACAGTTCATTTCAATTATTTTTTTATTTTCTCAGTACCAAGTCAACCTTTTAATCTGGACCCTCTATCTTCTTCAAGTGAATAGTTTTCAAACATAGCTATTTTAATTTTAATCCAAGCCACGAGCTTCACAAGCATAAAGAAATATTATTGAACTGTGGTAAAGAGTTCAATTGGCCAAAAATGAAAATTTATTTAAAAATGGAGCACGCGATCAACGCGAGCACCATTTCAAAACGAAAAACAAATCCACGTCTATTACCTGTCCCCTTCAACTCTCTCTCTCTATATATACATGAGTTTATACAGAACCGTGATTGACAATATTCTCCCATTTGCAACCCAGTATCCACCATGACTAGGGGCAATCCAGGAGTAATTACATGCAAAGCTGCAGTGGTATGGAAATCAGGAGAGCCATTGAAAGTAGAGGAAATACAAGTGGATCCTCCCAAATCCTCTGAAGTTAGGATCAAAATGCTTTGTGCAAGTTTGTGTCACACTGATTTTCTGTGTCGCAATGGACTCCCTGTTGTAAGGAATTCTGTTTTTAGTTGGGTTTTTGAAATTTTTGTTTTACAGTCTACTGAAATTGCTGAATTTGAGTGATTTGATTTTGTTTTTCGGGTCCTGTTTTTGCAGCCTCTGTTTCCTCGGATTCCTGGACATGAAGGAGTTGGGTAAATCTCTCTCTCTCTCTCTCTCTCTCTCTCTCTCTCTTTGATGCTTTATGGATAGAACGGTAGCATGTTTGATACTGGGATTCAACTGACAAATTTATACGTCCCTCGTTCATAGAACATATTTAAGCTTTTAAGTTATTTTTGAGTTGTTATTCAGAAATTGCATGTTCTCAGGACATTTTCAGTTTTTCAGTTTTCGAAAATACTGAAAACACGTTTAATTACCTATTTTCAGAAACGAATTTCCAAAAACGAGTTTAAAATTTACAAAGAAAACGAAAAACGCAAAAATTTTTGTTTTGACTGTTTTCAGTTAAAACCAAGAGAAAACTTCATTTTTTAATTTTTCAAAATGACAAAAAGAACGTGTTTTCAACAATTTCAAAATGGACACTCAAAACACAAAATCCAAAATGAACTCAAAACTAAAAACTGATACACGATGAGAACGACCCCTTATTTGTTCGAGGCAAGTCTTTACTTCCCAAAAATAGTACTTTCACTTATTTAGGCTTACCCAAACTTGCTCTTATTCATGTTGAATCCAGAGTATAAACGTATCCTAAATGGGAAATTCTGCATGCTTAAAATCAAAGTACAAACTCGAAAACATGTATATACAGAATTCAAAACAAATAATAAGTTTGCATTTGTTATAAGAATTTGAGCTCATGTGACCTTTTCAGGTCCGTCCTCAAGTACGCATATTTTGGTTTCAAATGAGACATAAATGAAGATTTTATCTGTAAAACACTTTTCATCTAACCCAAAATCAAGGATTTTAATCTGCTGAATGCTGTTATTTCTGAACTATGCTTAAACATCATGATCATATGATACAAAAATTTCAAATGCAGCATGATAGAGAGTGTGGGAGAAGGAGTCACAAATCTGAAGGAAGGAGATATAGTGATGCCACTCTATCTGGGAGAATGTGGGGAATGTCTGAATTGCAAATCTGGGAAGACAAATTTATGCCACAAATATCCCTTAAATTTCACTGGCCTAATGCCAGATGGCACATCAAGATTGCACATTGGAGATCAGATAATATATCACCATTTTAGCTGTGGTACATGGTCTGAATATGTTGTTATCGACGCGAATTTTGCAGTCAAGGTTGATCCCCGTGTTTCTCTTGCACATGCAAGTTTCCTTTGCTGTGGTTTCACCACAGGTTTTGGATCTGCCTGGAGGGAAGTCACTATTGAAAAGGGTTCAACTGTTGCTGTTATTGGTGTTGGTGCTGTTGGACTCGGAGTAAGTACATGTATTTACTCGTGGCATGTTTCATATAATGGAGTAGACAAGATGGGAAGGTATTAGGAAAGGAAAAGAGGCTAAAACCCAGTGCCTTGCACTGTATAGATTATTCACTACAGTGTATGAAACATGCCCTTGCAATAATGATAGCAGTACACATCCACCGCAATAGTGAATCAGTGATAGACTCGTGGCATGTTTGGTATAATGGACGGTGCTAGATTGGATCTTGTCCATTGCACTATTCAATGTTGTTCAATTCTGTGTATAAAACATGTCCTTAGGTAGTGATAGCACTACACATCTCCATTTTAGCAGTGATAACATTATACACTTATGGCGAGTTCGGTATACTAAACTGCACAAGATCGAATATCTCAGTACTGTGTACAAAACATGCTCTTACAATAGTGCTAGCTGTACGCCTCTTCATTGATCATGATGACATCCATACATTTCAAAATTTTATTAGCAATGAACCTTTCTGGAAATAACGCAGGTGATAGAGGCAGCGCGAATGAATGGAGCTTCTCGGATAATTGGGATCGACATAAACAACTTGAAGAAGAAGAAAGGAGAAGCCTTTGGAATGACTGAATTTATCAATCCAAAAGAATCTGATAAACCTGTATCAGAATTGATCAAAGATACTACAGGTGGGCTGGGTGTGGATTACTGTTACGAGTGCACTGGAGTTCCAGACCTGCTTAATGAAGCAATTGAGGGATCCAAAGTGGTAAAATTCCTCAAATTTTCCTTGTCGATTTCAGTATCAGTATCACTAATGGCTTTCCTATTGATCATAACATAAGACCAATTTCTTTTAAACTGTGGCATTTAAACAGGGACTTGGGACAATAGTTTTCATTGGTGCAGGACTTCATTTAAGTGGGGAGCTCAAATACATTCCTCTCTTGTGTGGTAGGACAATTAAGGGGTCCATTTATGGTGGAGTAAGACCTCAAACAGACCTCCCTAAAATAGTTGAAAAATGCGTAAATAAGGTATGAACCCTTTCGTGATGAATTCTAGAAGTTCTATCAGTTGAACCATCTCGTCTAAAAATTTAAGTTGTTAAAAATAGAAAATAAATTTTCAACACATCCCCTCAACTTCGTATGGTCCAATGTACACCTAAAAAAATGTTCTCATGTTTGGGTTTTAATGAAAAAGGAATCTCATTTGCTTGTGAACGGACATATCGTCTCGACAAGTTAGATGAGGAGGTCCATCACTTGAAATTATTTGTTGGACAAGGGGCCTCTCTAATTCTAATTTTCTTCAATTTCAATGACTTGTATGTCCATTAATACTGCTAAAAATCGGAAAAAAATAAAAAAATAAAATCATTGATTATGCCTTCTTGTACATTTTGTCTGAACAGGAAATTCAGCTGGATGAACTATTGACCCATGAAGTTTCACTTGAAGAAATTAACCAGGCATGGGAGTATCTGAAGCATCCTAGCTGTGTTAAAGTTGTTATCAAATATTAGAGCGAATGATCTTCATATGTATTGATATAATGATATTATCAAGCTGTACTCTTATATGTTGTTTATCCAGGTGTCCTCGAAAACTACGTTTTCCATTAGAAGAAAATTATTAAGAGAATAATCTGTTTTCTTGATTTCATATGTACGCCTACATAAAAAATATTTGTTTTTTTCTCTTCATGAAAAATGAGGCTTACCCTAATAACCTTTAGAGTAATTCCATTTGTACAGAAACATTTCAACAGAAATGCATTGAATACTCACAATGTGGTGGGCCCCAATATGTATTTTAAAAAAAAAATTCGCAAGCCCCACATGGCGCGAGTGTTCTGTGGAATTTCTGGTGAATTTGCTTCTGTACATGAAGCAGCTCTCTAATCTTTATACGGGGGAAAATATATTAGTACGACCAAACTAATACAAGTGTAAAATTTCCAATGTTCCCCTATAGGTTTTATTTGGCTGTACACGTCCAATAATAAGGAAACATTAAGTGCCAAAAATGAATTCAAGACAGAGTAGCAAGTTTGGAAACAAGATCACGAAAACAATAAAGATAATAACAAAAAATCTAACGTCTAATCAATAAATGAAATAAAAACGATCTAAAATTGTAAGAGCAAAGATAAAGTAGCTATAGCCAAGCAAAAGGTTGCTCCAAGAACTCTGATCACATAACTATCCAAAGAGTTGGGAGGGTGTCTTTAATTAAGATTGTAATGTATTTTAAAAATCCTTATAAATTTAGGGGTTCTCGATTGAGATTTTACTGAAATTTAATGAAATCTTTTAAAATTTAGGTATCCTCAATAACTAATAGATTTATAAAAAAATTATTAATATAATAATTTTAAAAGATTTGGATAGATTTCAAGCTTAAAAATAAATATAACCAAATCTTTTAAAATTTCACCATATTTGATAAGATTTTTATGGAATTGTTGAGAATCTATTCAAATCTACGAAATTCATTAGAATTTATAAGATTTTAAAATCTATCAAATTCTTAGTCAAGGACGCCCCTGTTAATATAAATACACCTTAGTTGATGGACTACATAATAGACAAGCCCAAAATATATTGCAAATACGCCATTTGAAATTATCGTTGGAAGTTAAAAGTTACATTGTGAAAGCGAAGATTTAACCATGATAATACTTCAGCAAAACAATACCTATAGATAATTCATTTAATAACTCCACATACTTTGTCAAAATTAAAACGACAGTATAAACCAATTCACACGCTAATATAAGGAGACATGTATAAACTCTCAGATTTTATAGCACGATGCCTTGGCCATGAGCGCCTTTCCGACAGAATAAACCAATTCATACACTAATCTAAGGAGGCATATGTATGGACTCTCAGATTTTACAGCACAATGCCTCGGCCATGAGCGCCTTTTACCTGAAACTCTTCAGGTGGAGGTAGGGACTTAAACAACCAATGCTGCTAGACAACTTTTCAGCTTCCTTCAACGGTGTCCCACACTCACTAAAATCAAGGGCGCGCCTCTGCAAAGGTTTTGTCCAGATAAGTTCTTGATAGCATATATCTGTGTGGGCAGGAGGAGGGGGCAGGGTATAACTATCTAATGCTACAGTGGAAAAGATAGTGCACATTGCGACAAGTTCATTGAAGATAAAATATGCAGTTCTCTCAAGTGTAAATCTAATGACATTTTAGAATGGTTTTACCATAAGAAGTCATACACGAAGTTCAAGTATTTCAACAAGAAAATTCTTCTTATTTTCTGCTTGAAGTTCATGAATTGCATACTGTGATATATTATTACATCTAGGCAAATGATTTAACAAGGCCAGATCAGTAAAATAAGCATGTTAGTAACATTAAAAGAACATTCCTAAAAATGTAGTTGCATTTTCAAGATCCAGAGGTCCACAATCACCCCTTCTGTCATCTAGTAGAGACACATTGAAAAAATACTCACAGTTTTTACTGAATCATTGCCTCCAGCCGTATTTTTCATATCCATTATGGCAATTTGTTCTTTATCTTAATAACCTCGCTGCTGTTTAACTCTTTCTGTAGCATTCTGCTTCCTGAAATTACAAAGCTTTTGTTGCCCTCTCTCCCTTCTTCAAAATCAGGAATCACATTTTCTTTTTCTACCCAAGTAGATTCAGAGTTTCTTCTGTTATTTGGAGATGATAACACTTTCTGGTCTACACATTCATCAAACACGGCCTCTAATCCAGAAAATTCAATGGACAGGTTGGAAAGTGAGTCCTGCCTCAAGTCACTTTCAAGCTTCTTCTGACTTCTGTTTTCTGACAGAGGAGACACCAGATCACGGTGTCTTTTTTTCAGTATAGATGGTGCATCTGTAGAAGTTTTGGTAATACTTTTCAGAACAGCATCTGAACTATCTTCCCTAGATGGCGAATCCCACCATTTGAATGGATTCAAGGAAGATATCATCAGTTGGCGAATGCCAAGTGGACTATACTCTTGCTGCATATCACTGCCAGGTTGAACAAGATCACAACTGAAAAATGGAATATCCAAGCTTGGAAAGCGAGGAGGGTCATAGAATAAAGCTCCACAATCATTTTGTTCATCTGTTAGAACTGGATCTTTGTCCCTGGAAGAACGGCTTTGAGTATCATTTGAAGCTAAGACAAAATCATTAACTGGAACTAGCTTTGGCGAACAGTTTGCCTGCCCAGATTTATGTTCACAGCAAAAACAACCATCTTCATGAACAGACTCTTGCTCCGCATTTTCGTACGAGGAATCATTCAACTGAAAAGGATCAATACCGTACATAACTATACCATCTTCAGGAGGAAGTTCACTTGGAACGGGGAAAGGTTTACTATGAGCTTCCCAGCATGTCAGAAGTCGTAGAACAGCAAGACTGTGAAGCAAAAATACCATTTTCAGGGATTGCAAAAATTAGAACTTGATCTTTGTCCCCAGAAGAACACCTTTGAGTATCATTTGATGCTAAGACAAAATCATTAACTGGAACTAGCTTCAGTGAACAGTATGCCTGCTCAAACCCACGTGCACAAAAAAAACAACCACCTTCAAGAACAGATTCCTGCTCCGAATTTCCATGCAAGGAATCATTCAACTGATAAGGATCAATACCGTACATATCTTCAGGAAGAAGTTCACTTGGAACGGGGAAAGGTTTACTAAATGAGATTCCCAGCATGTCAGAACTCGTGGAATAGCAATAATGTGAAGCAAAAGTTCCATCTTCAGGGGTCGCGAAAGTTAGAACTGGATCTTTGTCCATAGAATAACAGCTTTGACTATCATTCGATGATAAGACAAAATCATTAACTGGAACTAGCTTCGGTGAACAGTTTGCCTGCTCAGATCCATGTTAATAAAAAAAAAACCATCATCTTCAGGAACAGACTCCTGCTCCGTATTTCCAAGCAAGGAATCATTCAACTGATAAGGAACAATACCATACACAGCTAAACCATCTTGAGGAGGAAGTTCACTTGGAATGGGGAAAGGTTTACTAAATGAGATTCCCAGCACATCAGAACTTGTACAACAGCAAGACTGTGAAGCAAAAGTTCCATTTTCAGGGATTGTGAAAGTTAGGACTCGTTCTTTGTCCCCAGAAGAACAGCTTTGAGAATCATTCGATGCTAAGACAAAATCATTAACTGGAACTTGCTTCGGCGAACAGTTTGGCCGCACAGTTCCATGTTCACAAGAAAAACAACCATCATCAGGAACAGACTCCTGCTCCACATTTCCATGCAAGGAATCATTCAGCTGATAAGGACCAATAACGTGCATAACCAAACCATCTTCAGGAGGAAGTTCACTTGGAAAAGGGAAAGATTTACTAAACGAGCTTCCCAGCATGTCAGAACTAGTAGAACAGCAAAACTGTAAAGCAAAAGTTCCATCTTCAGGGATCGCGAAATTTGAAGATTGATAAAGTAATGAATCTATAGATCCATCAACAATGCCACCAACATTTTCAGAGGGATATATCACCCTGCAGTCTGAATTAATTACAAGATTAGGCATATCAGAACTCAAAATCATGTTCCCCATGGCAGTAGAAGCAATCAGTTCCATAGAAGTTTCTGGTGGAAAGGTTGTATTCTCACGGTTGTTGCTGCCATTTAAAGCTTGCATGTGTAGTCCTACTGCTTCTTGATCCAGATCCAGCAAAGATGTGTCCAGTAGCTCATTTGGATTAAGCTGCCAATCTTCCCTGCAAAAGGTCCCCAATCTAAAGGGAAGTCGTGTTCAAGAAACTTTGAAGAGCCACTCATTTCCAAAAGCACTTCCAGCACGGAAAATGTAATGTCTGGCAAAGCAGGGTAATCTGAGCATGTCATTGAACAGGAGCTTTGGTCCTTTTTATGGTTGGATTCTTCAACAATTGCACAGTCGTTTCCAGTATGTATAATTGTATTGATCATGTCATATGTAGATTGAGACAAACCAGCCACAGTTGAACCTTGGCTGCAGTCAGAAGCCTCATCCACTTCTACTCTGTCTTTAACAGCACATTCATCTTCAATATTCTGTTGTGCCTGCAAAGAAGAGGATCCCACTGATTGATTTTGACTGCTGACAACAGGCAGACCATGTGACAGTAAGCCTGATGAAAAATACATTTCCAAATTCTTTTTGATAGAACCGTTCCAATGATTTTTGATAGCATTTTCTGTCCTGGTATCATACAGACGGATAGTTCAGAACCCAAGGTTGTAAACTTCCATGCTCATAGACTCAATAATGAGATAGTAAATATATGATATGTGGCAGATCTTATTCTCTAAATACAGTAAAATTTTCTTCATGCAACTATCAATATCACTTTACCTCCCAGGCATGAACTTTGTTAACTCTGCCCACCTGTTTCCATAAATTTGATGGGCATGAACCAGAGCCAATTCCTCTTCGTGTGTCCAAGCACCTTTGTTTATGGCAGGTTTAAGATGATTGTGCCACCTGTGAAATGCATGGTATAAACAAATAAATCAGATAATGATGACAGCATACATAAAATATGTCCAGAGCTGTTTAATAACAAGGAGATGAAATTTGCACCTTCAATGATAATATAAGAATGAACCAGCCAACAGTAGCAGAAGTGCATTTAAAAAGAAAATTGAAACATAACTCTTTAACAACTTCAACAGGATTGTGATAATGGAAAATCATTAGTTGAAGTTATTTAACAGAAAAAAGCTGTATGCAAACACAAAGGGGTCCACTGAAGAGCTACAAAGACCAAAATAGGCTCCTCCAAGCCTACCTTTCACGACATTGCTTTCCAATACATCCAGGAAGATACTTTGAAATGGTGGACCACTTTTTTGGCCCATATTTGTTCACACAATGCCTTAACATTTCATCCACCTAAATCACATATTAAAGATATATCAGATGGGTACTTATGTGCCAAAAATAGAACATTAAGATTGTTGATGCCAGAATGAAGCAAAATTAGATTTAATGGAGAGAAATCCAGAAGGAACAAATAAATAAGAGTTTCCTAACCTCTTTTGACCAGGGACCTTTGACAAGTTCAGGATTAAGAACCTTCTGCCACCTGTGGAGGCACTGTACATCTGTTCGATCCTCAAAACCCTCCGCTGCATATAGCACAATCTCAAATGTAATGTATTGTCTATGCTAAAAAATGTAGGCGAAATGAACTGGTCAGTATTTTTCCAATAAAAAATTTATAATTGGTCGTTAGTTTGGCTAAGAAAAACTACTTGACAATCTAAGCTATTCTAGAAAGTATTAGCAAAAGGCCAGAACTCATCCTCAGAAGAATAGGCCAGTTGCATGATGCATACACGATATATGCTTGGCGTTAATTAGGACTGAGATCATTTAGAAAATCCAATTATCAGTGCATCAAAAAGGAATCCCATAATTTCCCTCGTATATCACATGCTATTATAGATTTGTGCATGGAAGAGTTCTTGATAAACTAAATTTACTCACAAACTACTGACAATGATTTGCGGAATGAATTTCTCGTCTATCTTCTTCTCTTTTATAGAAATATTAGAAGATATTTTAGGATACACTATACATGAAAACTAGCTATTATTTACAAGGTAATTACCTAATTAGCGAAATAANAAATTGATGTTGGTGAGTCTACAAGCATCAATTTGCTGACTAGATAATTGTGACGGTGGCGAGTCAGGGATTTGGTGAAGATATCTGCGGCTTGGTGAGTAGTGGAAACTTGGGGAAGAGCTATGATCTTGGAGTCATAGGCATCTCGAATATAATGATAGTTCACTTCAATATGTTTGATGTGTTCATGGTACACGGAATTTGCCGCAATCTGAATGGCACTAGTATTGTCACCATGGAGAAGCGTAGGCTGTGATTGAGAGAAATCAAGTTCTGCAAAGAGACCACGCAACCACATAACCTCAGAACATGCAGCGGACATAGCTCAATATTCAGCCTCAATGGAGGACTTAGAAACACATTCATGTTTCTTACATTTCCAAGAAATGAGAGCATCACCATATTCTTGTCGATCCATGATGGATAATTTCTGTGTTGTGGGCATTCCACAAGGAATGCAGATATTCCTACTTAAAAAGGCCACAAGAGATTTTACCACACAAATTCATGGAACTTGCACTTATATGAGAAAATTAAACAGGGATTGACTGAATTATTATATATATAGAAAGGATTATTTCCCTGACATAGTTAGAGGCTCCTAAAACTTTATAAATTCATGGATATTGGAAAAAGGGAGAAGACACTTTCAATATTCTTTGATTTCATCAGTGACATACCCATGCAATAAATGAGGTTAACATTGCTTGAACAATTAGCAAGTTTTTATGACCATATACTGTAAAATACTAGTTCCAAATGGCAAACTTGGTCATAATATCACAAAGCAAACTGTCCGTAAAATTATTTTAAACAAATAATGCTCTAAAGTAACACGCCCCTAGCTCGAAATAGTCTCTGTATAGTCTGCCCCAACTGTTGTCATTAAGGTCCATGGTAACAAAGATTAAGTAATATATAATGATTTGATGGAATTTGCAAAAGCATATCATGAACTGATGATCAAAGCTTAGTCAGTCTTCTTGCTACGAAGTATTTATGCTTGAACTTACGAGGGTTGGGGGAGGAGATTCATGGTGTAAGAAATAATAATAGGTAAAAAGAGAGGGGCTCAGATTAATGAGACATGTTTTTTCTTGTTAAACAAGTAGTAAAGAAGAGAAGCTTCAATTCTTTTTCCTACCTTTCTTTTTCCAGTTTTTTCCTTTGAAACGTTGAACAGCCACGCTCAGTATCTCATCCTATAGGGAAAAAAAAAACAATTCCGTTAGGATCACAAATTAAAAGGCGGAAAAAAACAAGTTATAGATTGGTCACATTGTGGTCATCTAAATGACCAGGAACCTGGAAAGAAGCACACGCCCTTTTAATAATTGTATAATAAAAGTGAAAACTCTAACGTGACCACTACCACCACCTTTGAAGACACGAAAAGATCGCCACACGACTGCCAGCCCAGGACAGGAGGAGCAATTGCTGAGTTACCTTTGTCCAACAGTGAACTGCTTCTGAGAGTGGTTTTGAGTATTGTAATCAGTCAGCGATGCATAGCCTACAGTAAAATTATATGACGGAATTGAAAGAACCTGTCCAAAAATGAAATATCACAGTAAATAGTAAGCGATTATTCTAGTAATGCTCACGAAGTAAATGATGAAGTGAAAATGAAAGGAAGAACACATGCCAAGTAATTTTCTTTCACAATCTCGACTACTGCATTTATGGTTTGAATCACTTCCAAGTCTTCGTGTCCTCTTTTGCGTTTCAGCAGTAAGAACCAGTATAACTCACACAATAAAAGGGGAAGGGAAGCTGGACTTCAGAATCCACAATCTTAGAAGCACAGAACCATCTAGAACCTACAACACCTCACAAGACAAACAACTAGAAAAAAAAAACTAATTGCTCTTAAAGAATAATAATACAGAAGCTATGCCCAAGGAGACATGGCAAAAGAGAAAGAGACCCACTCGATGCAGTAGGTATTAAAACTAACCTTTTTGTGAGTAAGCACAGTAAATCTCTCTCCTTTTGATTTATCAACAAACTCTAGCTTTAAAGATAAATCCACAAGGCGCTCAATCTTGGAAACATCAAGAACTGAAGCCCGGATAATGGAGCCCCTTGCCAGGGTGTTTCCAGCTACTGCAAAGAACTTTATTGTGAATATTATTTTTAAATACAACTTTCTCTTGCCAATTTTCATCAAAATGACTTACATTGATAATGTGATATGAAGCCAAACACGTCAATATACTTCTCAAAACTTATAACACCACCAAAATCTTTAGTTTCGTGAACCTTTCCCTCGATAACATTGCCAATGTCGAATCCATCGACCCATCTCAACCCAGAATCCTTCGAGTCCAATGACTGCAGCTTAGCAATCTGAGAAGACAGTAAAATATTTTAATTCCTTCAAGTTGAGCAAAATATTCAATCACAGAAGCATAAGAGAATAACCAGAAATTTTGAAAAACTACAGAAAAACCAACCCTAAACCACAGGTAACAAGATCAAATCTCCTGCACCTATTTCTCATCCTCTGATGCCCAAGTAGATAAACTAATAGATATAGGATCAGAATTCTATGTACAAGCTTAATTAAGAATACATGTTTGGCTTAGCTTAAAAAAACGTAAAGTTACAATTTAAGTAAATAATTTGTCCCAAAACATATTTGGATAACTGCCCTGTTCTCTTTGCCGTTTTCAAGTCGTTTTCTATTTTCGATTTTCCAAAATAACGAAAACGCGTTCTTTTCCATATTTTCGGAAACGCATTTTGAAAAAATAAAAATAAAAATTGTACACAAAATGGCAAAAACCTCGTTTTGGCCGTTTCCAAGCCAATCCCACGAAAAACTCCAAAACACGGGAAACAGCCATTTCCATTCCCAACCCACCACTATTCCTTCTTCTCTCGTTCCTTCTTCTCCCGTTCCTTCTTCCGCCAAAAGAATGGAGCAGCCACTTTCCAATCCTCTAAACAGTGATTTGCTATGGGGAAGACCACGATTACGTCGCACAAAATTTGCTGGTAATCGGTAGCGCCGCTGTCACTCCCATTTCAAATCCTTCTTGATTATTGTAAATTCACCAATTGTTCGTCCCATCATTAACTACGATTCAACAATTTAGATCGCCGCTTCCGATTCCAATCAAAAGGTAAACGCAGCCTTTTTAATCTTCATCACCATCGCAATTTTTCAATTTATGTATTAAATTCGATAATTGATTTGACGGAGTTTGCTCTTTTTTTAAGCCCTAGTTTGATTGCCGTGCAAATCTGTTAGAATTTCATTCTGCGTTTCCCTATTTGATTGGTGGGAAGTAGTTATTTTCATATGTTTGATTATCTATTTTAATTGAATGAAGACCTTAATAGTACTATGAGACAATTTTTTGTAAGTTAAAGGTGCTAAGTTCCTGCTTTTTGGCCCGAGTTGCAAGAGTTGTCTGTTCAAAACCTTGAAATCATCGTCAAATCACAATAATAGCTGTTTGAGATCGATGTAAAATCACAATTAATAGCTATCATGCTTTCAGTATCAAATTCCCCAAATTTACAACTGAATATTAATTTTCGGGGCTTAGAGGGTTAAAGGTGTCAATACCTGACCTTGGAGGTATGGATACTAGGGCCTGATGGGTTGGAGAAGTTTTGATTTTTTATTTAACCTGTATGGAAATGTGAGGACACTTGCCTTTATTTTTTATTCTTACTTATTAACATTGTTCGCTTTTTAGACAGTGCATAATATTCTAATTTGCCTACTTGCAGGTGGAACAGGGATTC
>CAIGRF010127255.1:122112-134642 GCA_903798235.1 Fraxinus ornus | reverse complement strand
GTTAGAATAAGAGCTTTCTTGAAATCTATGGATAAGCATAGTAAATGATTGGACTACCCCTTCTAGCACCATTATTGATATTGTCACCCCCAATCCTATAGCTAATTGGTTGGAAACTAATTTAGATGAGTATAATTGAAATAGTAGGGTTTTACATGCTTAATTTATGGTTGTATCACCAGAAGAATTTAGGCGTGTGTCTATGTGTGAGGTTACTAAAGAGGTTTGAGATATTTTACAAACCAAACATGAGGGAAATCAAGTCGTTAATAACTCTAAGTTACAGATGTTGACTAAAAGGTTTGAAGAGATCAAGATGAAGGATGATGAAACCTTCGATGTCTTCTATGCGAGCTTGATTAATAACATAGGTGAGAGAGTTAATGAGCCTAAGATTGCCAGAATAATCCGTAGATCGTTACCTAAGAGATTTATGCCTAAAATCATGACTATAGAGGAGAGTAAGGACATAGACGTTATTAAAATTGAAAAATTGGTTGACTTCTCCAAACTTATGAACTAACAATAGCTAAACCTAAGAAAGATAAGTATTTGAACTTGAACACTGATAGATATGACTATTATGATTTTTCTGATCCAGAGCCCCCTAATGATGAGGAAATAGCCTACTTTGTTGAAAAATTTCAAAAAATGCTTATGAATGAGAAAAAGGCTAAAGAGTGACATAGAGAAGACCCGAGTGAATCTAGAAAGAAATCTAATATTGTGAGGTGTCATAAGTGTAAATGATATGGCTATTTTAGGAGTGGGTACCCTAACGATAAGAGTAATAAGGATAAAACTTATAATGCTACTCGAGTATGAAGGTGACAATAAAAGTAAGAAGTTTAAATCTGAGGAAAATAAGGTTGTGGCCTTTGCTTCTACCATTAGGAGTGAATTTGACGAAGATAGTGAGGAGCTTGAGAAAGTAGATCGCAGTGAGCACTCTGAGGAAGAGTCTGAAGGTGAGGAAGAGATTAGATTGGCTTATATTAAATTATTTGATAAGAGTTTTAAGATAAAGAAGTTAAATAAAAAGCCGTTCTTAAGAAAGTCAATAACTTGAACTAGTGAGAAAGGAACTTATAACCGACCTTCAAAAGTTTACGTTTTGCCTCAGTAAATTAGATACTGTGAATCAATTCCTAGAGTTTAAGATTAAGAATCTTACAGGTGATCTTAAGAAGTCATCTAGGCGTTGTTAGGGTCGAATCCGCGTAACTTTCAAGTGATATCAGATTAGTCAATCAATTGAGTTATTGAAACAATTGACTGTGAATAATTCTGCTTCTAGCAAGGTTTGGGTGAAAATGAGTTATCTGAATTTTTTTGAAATTGATCACGGTGTTCTTAAAGGTAACAACGTTTGTATACCTAACTCATGAGGTATTTTTGGTACATGCTTATGCTTATTAATTGTGACTAATTCATTATTACATACATCTCATTTTTGTTTTGTTTTTCAGGTAGTTTGATTTTTTCCTACAAAAAACAAAAATCAATTTTTTTTTAAAAGGGGGTGGGGAATTCTTGACACTACAGTATGAGATATGATTTACTTGAACATGTATATTGTGACCAAATATGAGTTTAATTGATGTGTTGTACCATTCTATTACTTGTTTAGATTTTTATGGAGTACCCATTGCACTGCACACACTATGATATTGTGAGTAGGATTTGACCGCATGTGTGAGATTTTGGATGGCATTTATATGTTGGTAAGGTGATTTTGAACATAAATTGACTTTATTCTAGTAGACCTAACCTCAATTGTATTCCCTTAAGAAAAAAAGCTCAATATTTTATACTCTTCTTCGTAGCTTGTTTGATTCAAGCATTTAAGTTTGAAGGGTTTCTCATATGCTGGTGCCCATGGTTATCTAACTTGAGTTAATCGACCTAAAACTCGTTACAAAAATCATTTTAGTCGCTTAATGGAGAAGAGATTGCACATAATAAAAAAATATTTATATGCTCAAATTTAGTGAGAGAAAAGAATAATATACATAAAAATGAGATTCTTTTATAAGCTTTAGCATACTATTATTGGTTTGACTTTCATAATTAGATGATGAACTTATCGACAATGGTGTTCATCATGTCATTTCTCACAAAATTAAGATTTGAAGTCCTGTTTACAAAGGATTAGTGCCACTTTATACATATAGACCACTTATACAATCTACTCCATTTAGACTTGAACCGAGTATGTGTGAAAGTTTACTGTTCATTAATTATACTTTTACAAGTTATCATTTTTAAGTTATCATGTATATTGTTGTTGGTATTTAAAAAAGAAAATTAATCAAAAGAGAGAGAGAGCGAGCGAGCGAGCAAGCGAGCAAATTTGTGTTGTTTATCCCTTAGTCATTTGTGACAAAAAGGGGGAAGAAGATGATATGACATTAAGGGGAGAGTTTTATGTTATGCATGAGGAGATGATATGCATTTGACCTTCAAGTATCACTCCATATCATTTCATATTTGTTTGATTTGCTTAGCTTGTTTGAGTTTTGATATTTTATAATATTTATGTTTCACTTTGTGTTTTGATTAACATTGATATTACTTCCCAATCTAGCAAACATATTTTACTGTTATATTTTCTATTTCACATGCTTTTGCACTTGGTATTTGAGTTGTTTTCAGGAAACAGGTCTTACAAGGAAAGCAAGTTCAGATATTGAGTTTGGGTTTTTGGTAGATTAGTTGTGTTTTTAGTTCCTTGACTTGTATTTTTATAGTTTTGTTACAGAATGTCAAAATGAGAATTTGTTAGTTTTTTAATTGTATCGACAATTTTGTAAACAAACTAATTGTATTAAAAGAGTTAGTGAGCTGACAATTGAGGATGATAAATTAGAAATACAGGTTAAGAATCTTTTGAGTGAATTTGAATATTCCAAGTATGAGCTTCTTGCACTCTTTTGTGGTTCTCAGAAGCTTGATAATTTTTTAGGGCTGAACAAGCCTTCTAGAAATATGATTGGTCTAGGCTATGATAATTCTAATCCTCATAATGCTAACACTTCCAAAATCGTATTTGTTTTTGCTATAATAAGACTCATAGAGTAAGTAATCACATTAGACAACGTAGGATGTTTCCAAATAGAAATCAATTTCAAGAACCATATAGACTTGATCATAGATTTATTCCTACATGCTTTAATTGTGGTGAATTGGGACACACAATGTCTGGATTCAATAGATTTGTGAATAGAAGTAGAAATTAGGATATATCTAGTAGAGTTAAATTTCTGTCATTGGTGGTGATTGCATTGTTAATGTCAAGGAGGACTTCTTTTTGCCTTTGATTGGTTATGAGGGTGGTGTTGACGTCATATGGGAGACATCCTTTTTGGTTTGATTATGATGATGTCTCTCTATGATGGCTCGTGTTGGCTGACCTATTAAGATTGGTCATAGTGTCCGACCTCGAGTGTTGACCTACATGGCGAATTAGTTCCTTTGACCGCTTCAAAATGGATGCCCAAGTGATCCGACGTGGATTATCAAATCGAACACTAATACAATTCAAAATAAAATTGTCAGGCATGTGCAAGGTATAGTGCAATAGAGTGAAAGAAGCAACATCATAAGCGCCAGAATTGTGCAAGCTACTTCCTAGATGCATTAAGTATAGAACAACAACAGTTTCTAAATCGATAAGTCTTCATTACCATCCCAAAGAATTAAGGTAACTTTTTTTCTCGTTTAGTTTTAATCTAGACACTAGTATTCACAATTTGTACTATATATAGAAGCATGGTAGTCTTGTTGATTCAATTGCAATTGTATTAACGTAGTTAGAACTTAGACGACTGGTGCAAAAAAAATAAAAAATACAACAGATTAATAATTTAAAATGTGTGATTGTGTCGGCATGAGGTGTATATAGGGAATCACACTTGATTGTTTACCATATTGATGTAATAACATAAATATCTTTTAAATTAGGTAGTCTTCTTATAATCTTTTAAATTAGGTAGCTTTCTCTCTTTGGTCTTGTACGTGTATCTATATATATTTTTCCCCAGTGAATGAGAAAATAAGAATTCAAGAATATTTTTCCAGAATTTCTTCATTGCAAATCACGTTTGACATGGTATCAGAGCGAATCTGAATTTTTTTCTCTCATACTCGTATTCTGTATTCCGCATTCCGAACTCGTACAATCAGCTCCATGGCAACGAATATAGACACAATCACTGTCCCCACCACAACTCCACAACCAATAACTCCAGCACCACAAATCATTGTTCAACAAGATAATTCTACCTTCCCAACTGGGGGTCATATTGGATGAGAATAACTACCCATTATGGTCTAAACTCATGGAGATGCGGATTGGTGCTCGTAACAAGGTCGAGTATCTCATCGGAAAGATAGTGAAACCTGCAACTGGAGATCTACAGCTGGGGACTTGGATTACTGAAAACCATAGAGTCAAGAGCTGGCTTATTGATGCAATGAGTCCGCCATTAATGCAGCGATTTATTCGCCTGTCCATAGCAAAGGAAATATGGGAGGCAGTGGCTCGAACATTCTATGATGGATCAGATGAAACCTACCTTTTTGAATTGAACCAGAGATCCTTTTCTACCAAGCAAAATGGCTGCCCATTCTCAACATAATATAATGAACATGTTGCTATTTTTCAAGATATTGATCATAGAGCTACTTCTCAAGAGGGAACAGCTGAAGGAATTGTTCAATTGCATTCAGCTATGGCTAGACTTCGAGTTCATATCTTTCTCAGTGGACTCGACTCTGAATATACACAGGTGCGTGGAGAAATCTTACGGAAGGACCCAAAACTTGATCTTGAGAGTGCTTATGCCTATGTTCAAAGGAAATTTCAGCAGAGACAAACTATGGGGAGCACTAATTTAATCTCAGAAAGTTCAGCCATGTTAGCAAATCGGACTCGCCAAGGATAACCAGGGGGTCCATCAAAGAATAACTTCAGGCAATCTTCTAAATGGCTGACTTGTACCCATTGTGGTGAAACTGGCCATTCAAAACAAAAGTGCTACGAGATCATAGGCTACCCTGAATGGTGGGATTTTACGAAGAAATCTCAAAAAAATACTGTTGGGAAAGCTATGATAGCATCCACGGCAGAGGAATCAATGTAACCCATGGCAAATACTACAAATGTTGTCCACCTAGGCATGCTGAGTAATACATTCCATGTCACTTCTAAGAATAGTATATGGATTATTGATACAGGTGCATCTGTCAATTAAAATCTTTTACCCCTTCATCTCAGTCAAGTATTTCTACAGCTAACGGAAGTACCTCTCCTATTACTGGGAGGGATCTGTCATTTTATCTGATACCCTTACATTGGATACTGTACTTGTAGTTCCTTCTCTTGAATATAATCTTCTATATGTTAACAAAATCACTTCTAGCATTTCTTGCACCGTAACTTTTTGGCCATATTTTTGTGTCTTCCAGGACATTCTAACTCGGAAGATTCTTGGTTATGGTGTTAGACGAGGCAAACTCTATAAATTGGAATTAACAGAAAAAGGGGGGTCGAAGTTGTGTCAGGCATATGAAACAAGTAGCAAAGATAAGAGTAGGGAAACTGTTTGGTTGTGGCACCGAAGGCTTGGACATCTTTCTTTTGGTTACCTTAGAAAATTAAAACCGCATTTATTTTCTCAGTTAGATGATGTTAATTTTCATTGTGAAACTTGTGAACTGGTTAAGAGTCATCGCATCTCTTATTTGCCAAGTTTGAATAAAAGTTCAGTACCTTTTATGGTGATTCACTTGGATGTATGGGGTCCTGCAAAAATTCAGTCTTTTTCTAAAGCTCGTTATTTTGTTACTTTTATTGATGAATGTACTCGAATGACTTGGGTATCTCTCCTTCGAAATAAAAGTGATGTGTGCATGGTTATTCAGGAATTCTATAGTATGGTTAAGACTCAATACCAAAGACAGATTTGTACTTTACAATCTGATAATGGTACATAATTTGTGGATGCCATTTTAAGTAGCTTCTTAAGTCAAAAGGGAATTCGACACCAAACTTCCTGCACATATACTCAGAACAGAATGGCCTAGTAGAAAGAAAAAATAGGCAAATACTAGAGATAGTTCGGGCTTCACACTTTGGTATGAATATGCCTAAGTATTATTGGGGTGAGGCAGTAAAATCAGCGGCGTATTTGATCAATCGTACACCATCTCGAGTGATAAAATTTCAAACTCCTCAACAGAAGATGGAATCGCTACTTTCTGTTCCTCATCTCCCAAACCTTGAACCACGCATCTTTGGGTGTACGGTATATGTTCATATACATAAAGTTCTACGAAGTAAATTGGATCCATGTGCAAAACGATGTGTTTTTGTTGGCTATTCAGAGTTTCAAAAAGGCTACAGGTGTTATGATCCCCCACACTCAGAAGATACATGTTATCCTGGATGTTTCTTTTCATGAGTCCGAACCATATTATTCATGGAAGCCCTCTAGGTCTTCTCTTCAGGGGGAGAGCTTTAGTGAAGAGAACTTACCTCATAAATACGATGACAGTGAACTATTTGAAGTAGAAGATTTATCCTCCTCTGCTGTGCTGCCTACTGGTCACGGTCACGAAACTGACCAATTACCTACAATAGAAAAAGTGACTCGAAAGCTTAGGACTGTAAAACCCATCAGTCCTAATTCCAACGCATTGATGTCCGTTAGTGATCAAAACCCCCCCAGATTCATTTGCTGAGTTGCCCCCATCTACACCATTAACTGAAGAATCAACCCCGAATGTTCCTTCTCAGGTAATTTCAAATCTTATACTTAGTGACATACCTGATCTCACAGAAAAAGTAACTAGTAAATACCCACAAAGATCTACTAGAGGAGTCCCAAAAAAATAGTATGAGCCTGATCTTAAAACCAAGACAAAGTACCCAATTAGTAACCATGTGTCTCTCCATAGATTAGTTGAACCACATGCACTTCCTGTCAATCAATTGTCTAATGTATCTATTCCTAGTAGTGTACAGGATGCTCTAGCAGATTCCAAGTGGACCACGGCTATGAATGAGGAAATGGAGGCCCTTCGAAAAAACAATACTTGGGAACTTTGTTCGTTACCTGAAGGGAAGGAAACAATCGGGTGTAGATGTGTGTTTACAGTTAAACGCAAGGCTGATGGTAGTATTAATAGATATAAAGCAAGGTTAGTTGCGAAAAGATACACACGAAAGCATGGGATTGACTATCAAGAGACGTTTGCACCGGTAGCCAAGATTAATACAATCCGCATTCTTATATCAATAGTAGCAAATAGAGATTGGCCCTTGCAACAATTTGACATAAAAAATGCTTTCCTTAATGGAGACCTAGAGGAGGAAGTCTACATGGAACTACCACCAGGAATTCAATGCAATCCTTCAAGAAGAATTGAAGTATGCAAATTGAAGAAAGTATTATATGGACTGAAACAGTCACCTCAAGCTTGGTTCAGAAGATTCTCGTCCACAATGAGGGAGTTTGGTTACAAGCAGAGCAATTCAGACCATACGCTATTTATAAAACATAAGGAAGGAAAGATAACAACGTTAATTGTATATGTAGGTGACATGGTCTTGATAGGAGATGATCCCGATGAAAGACTTTACAGGAATATCTTGCGACTAAATTTGAAATGAAATACCTCGGTCAGCTAAAATACTTCTTGGGAATTGAAGTCTCAAGGTTGAAACGTGGCATTGTTCTCTCGCAAAGGAAATATGTGTTAGACCTCTTAATTGAAATCGGAATGCTAGATTGTAAGCCAGCTGAGACACCTATAGATGAATCATAGACTTGGAGAATCCGTAAGTCAAATTCCAACTGACAAAGGACGATATCAAAGGTTGGTTGGAAGACTAATCTATCTGTCTCACACAAGACCAGATATAGCTTATGCAATAAGTGTTGAAAGCCAATTTATGTATACACCGGGTGAAAATCATATGAATGCAGTATATCGAATCTTACGATATTTGAAGAGTGCGCCTGGAAAAGGTTTATTATTCTCAAAAAAATGGAGCCTCGGGTATTGAAGTATGGATTCCGACTGGGCTGGAGATAAATTAGATATGAGGTCTACATCATGTTACTTCATTTTTGTTGAAGGTAATATAGTTACTTGGCGAAGTAAGAAACAAAAGGTTGTAGCTAGATCAAGTGCGGAAGTTGAATTTCGAGGTATGGCCTACGGTGTATGTGAGCTGTTGTTGGTTAAAAATGTGTTACGAGATTTGCGAATTGAATATGAGAGACCAATGAATCTACACTGTGACAATAAAGCAGCTATTGAAATTGCTCAAAATTTAGTTCAACATGATCGTACTAAGCATGTGGAAATTGATCGTCACTTTATCAAGGAAAATCTTGATCAAAAGGTCATACAATTTTCGTTTGTCAAGTCTAAAGATCAACTAGCTGATGTTCTTTCGAAAGTAATCTTGGGAAGGGTGTTCCATGATGCTTTTAACAAATTGGGCATGATAGATATACCAATTTGAGGGGGAGTGTCAGCATGAGGTGTATACAGGGAATCACACTTGATTGTTTACCATATTGATGTAATAACATAAATATCTTTTAAATTAGGTAGTCTTCTTATAATCTTTTAAATTAGGTAGCTTTCTCTCTTTGGTCTTGTATGTGTATCTATATATATTTTTCCCCAGTGAATGAGAAAATAAGAATTCAAGAATATTTTTCCAGAATTTCTTCATTGCAAATCACGTTTGACGGATTGTCATTTTAAGACGAGTTGAATAGATTGATTAGTAATTACTACGGATAATATAAATTGGTTAGGGGTTTGATATTATGTCCATATTTGGTTTAGATAAAATCATGTTTTTAGTAGATTTTCATAAAAAATTATGGAATCTATGGTTGAAAACTTGTGGGTTATTATATTAAACGTGTGATTCACCTATTGCTATCTATTTCAATTCTTGATTTGTAATCTAGTTTCGTTCATGCGTTATTTGCAATCGATAAAACTATGATATATAATTTTCATTTCGAAGACAAATTAAATCTATCCTAACCACCACTCGAATTTATTTTCTAACCTGAATTTGAATGATTAGAATGCATTAAAACTTAGATTATCTATATGATTGTACACGTGATAAATATTATTCCTAACACCTATTGCACATGTGTTAATTTTGTCGCGTTCTAAACTTATTGTGAGTCTCTCAACACTACAATAAGCAACTAATTATCTAATTGGTGATCAATCAATTAAATAATGCAATGTGTATGCAAAATTAACCAAGAAACGTAAGAAATAAACTAAACTGCTAGTTTTGAATTAAAACAAATAGGGATCATTTTCATCCAATACAAAAACTGATCTAGCCTGACATGTTAATATATAAATTATCAAAAAAATAGAAAAATATCACCCGGATCATGAAATAAGTCAAAATAAGTTGATCTTCAAACCCAAGGTTGAATTCTTCAATCTTGATGTAATTGACCTTCAATTTCTTACTAGGCTTTGATCTCCTTTCTCGAAATATAGCAATTGACCTCTTGTTATGAATTTGATAAAACTATTTTGTATGAAGAGGTATGAGATTTTTTTTTTGGTAGCCCTCCTCTATTTATAAGAGCCAGAAAATAAGTCAAAATCGCGTCCAATTTGGTTTTCGAAATAGTTTGAATCGCGAAAGGAAACTAAAGATTCTTCTACGGAAAGGCCCGTTCGCGCACACCGATATAACTATTGTGCACATGCCATAGAACCAAATGACTCTCGGGTTGGAGAAAATAAGGTGTTGCACGCACGCCATGAATTGCCCTCGCGCGTGCAGGTTCATCTCCGAGGAGCTTTCGGTATTTTGGTCATAACTTTCTCTACAAGCATCCGACTGAGCTTATGCAAAATGCTTTGAAGAGATAATTCAAAGGGATAAAATTATTATAGAAATACAATTTTCCCATTTCGAACGTTTTCTATCCGAAAAATGGGTCTCAAGTTGAGGATCAAAATCCATAGCAAAACTTCTTCGACTGAAAATTGATTTGTGAAAATATTTCAACTATATTTCACTTATTTGACCTCCAGTTGCATCCAATTGATCCTATATGATCTTCAGTCATTGTTTTGTGTTCCGAATCAACTATTGAATGTTTACACTTTGGTCCCCAAACTTTAAATTTCATTCATTTCGCACGTTTTTCCTTCATTTCTTCCAAATCCACCAATTTGCATTAAGTTCAACCAATAGACATAAGTAACACAAAATTAAGCTATAAATAATCTAAATCATTAACAAATACTCTGATTTAATGACCTAAATACGTGTACAAAATACATTTATCAATAGTTAAACCAAGTAATTTAGAAAGAAGAGAGATCCAAACCAATCAAAGTTTTAGCCATCGTAAACTCTAATCCAAGCAGAACCTCACAAGATGTGTAACGAAACTTAGCCACCTAGACACTACATGGTATATTCGGCCAGGTATTTTTGTGGACTTTTTAATTCTCATCATCCTAAGAGATGCATTAGGATAAATTTTGAAATAAACATTGGTCGATAGATACATTAATGGTTGAAGCAAGTTTGTTGGAAGTACAAAACATTTCTTAAGTCTACGTAATAATAAAGGGACTATTATGAAAAATGTGACACAAATAGCAATATTCATGATTTTTAACAAGCACAATATATTTTAACACAATTTTCGATATATTTCATCAAAAGAACGATATTGGAGGTGTCAAGACAGATAGATCAACTATAAACCACTAGGCCCTCCTACGAAAAGCACCTGAGCTTGACCGGCCCACTTTTTGGACTGGCCAATGAGTGATCTGAGTCGAGTCAAATCGTTAATTGCTTATAGGCTTGTTTGTTAAGACCTGATCCAATCCATTCATTTTGACACTCTTTGTGGATGATATGATCCTAAAATGAAAGTCCAAGGTGACATAATTACAAAATTTTGAATTTTTTGGGACCAAGGTGCTTTAGTGAATAGTATTTGGGGATTCAGCTGCAAATGTCCTTCTTGGTGGAAAGCAAACATCAATTTGGAAACTTGCCACGTGGAATTTCAAAAAACACAAAACTGACCCACCGAAAGCCCCCGTCACTCGGTTTCTCACTTTCTCTTTTCCTTCCGTAACGCAATGTCCCCGAAACTCTGAAAAAGCACCGTATTCATCAGATAAATAATTCACGCCAACCAATCTAGGGTTTTGTAGAAAAATTCTTTAATTTCATTTTTACGAATGGCAAAGAAGAGGAAATCCGATGCGACGCGGCTAGATGAGGTGGATCGGACCATGTATTCTACCTTCTGCAGCGCGGCCAACTCCCTCTCCCAGCTTTACACCCAAGCCATGCACCACCAGCGCCTCTCCTTTCAGGCCGGTGAACGCCAGGCTCTGGTCAGTAACCTATGGTGTTTATTTTTTTTGACTTCGTTTTATCGATTTTACCTGATAGGATTCCTCCGATTGAACGCTTATTAATGGCTGTATACGTTTGGTGATTATTTTGGTGTTAAATTATGCATCCCTTTGTAGAATAGAGTAATTGCAGCACACCTTTTGCTCAACTTGGAATGTGAATTAGTAATCAATACTAATCTATGATATTTTGTTCTTTTTTTACCACATCTTTTGCACGTGCTGCGTATTAGGACTGATTCTAATTTCCCAAGTTATTTATGGAGGTTTATTTTCTGTTCTATTGCAGGAGAAACTTTATAACTGCATTTTAAGGCAACAAGAAGATGGGGCAAGAGTGACTACGGGAGATATATTTGCATATATTCAGGTTTCTTATCTTGTTATCATTATTTTAATGATTCATAACCTCAAAACGCATGCCTATACCTCTTTGCAATTTGTTGAGGTCATTATGATATACTTGGTGCATCTTTGCTGATTCTTGTGCTATATATTGGTTATCTTCTGCATGTATGCTTTTGTAGTAGTTAATAGGCCTCTGGTGTTTGCTTTGACAATGTTGGTTTTGAGTTTCAATGCTATTTGTTGATAAGTGTAATTTCTTTTCTCTTACTTCCCTAAATTAAGACTAAAATTACATATCATTTGAACAGCTGTTGCTCATATTTGTTGTGTAAAGTTCTGATGATTAAACTGTAATGAATAATAACAGGAGCGCAATGTGAATCTCTAGAAAGTTGAGATATTAGCTTGAGGATTAACTAGCATCATAACTGGATCTTTGTTTTTAAACAATTCCGATCCAAGTTTCTGAAGACAGAAACTGTAAATCTTATAACACGAATTAGGGTTCGAGAAATTGTTGTATCTAGTTTCTTGAATGTGCAAGGATTTTTGATGGTATAGAAACTAAATTTAGAACTCGAAAGATGGCGTATTTCAATTTAATGGATTTGACTGTTCCGTTGAGTTAATAACTTCAGGTCGCTCATGGCAAAGTACTTCATTTACTATTGAATTAATCTACCAAGTTTACAGGTCCATATAATTTAAGGGGTTGCATGTGGTTA
>CAIGRF010127255.1:87796-100974 GCA_903798235.1 Fraxinus ornus | reverse complement strand
GGAATTACCTGTATTCGGATTAGATTCATGGCTCTGCTGTTGAACTGTGAGGTGTTCCCTATCTTCTGGATTTCTTCTCCTTGAATAAACACGTAGCTCTGGCATTTGTACCAGTTGTTTATCTCCCTCTGTCATTGAAATTGACTGTAGGAGTTCATCGTTAGGAGGTGAAGGAGGATCTGGAAGAGAAGAAGGATCTGTGGAGGATGGTCGTAATCTGGATATTGAGCTGGAAGTTTCTTTGATAGGGAAAACAGGTGTAGTTTCCCAAAAATTTCCATCTGTAACATTCATGTTTTCCTCCCCCTGAGGGGAATTTTGGGGAAAGTAAGGGACAGACTCGAAGAAAGTGACATCCAAAGATATGTAATATTTCTGAGAGGTAGGGGAATAACACTTGTAACCTTTTTGAGTTGGAGAATAACCGAGAAATACACATTTTCTAGCTTTAGGGTCTAACTTGGCATAAACAAGATTGTTTATGGTATTGAAGGTGGGAAAATGCTTGATCAGAACTTGTACGGGACTTTTGAAATTAAGGACCCGAGAAGGCAACCTGTTTATAAGATGGGCAACAGTTAGAACATCTTCTCCCCAATAATTTTTCGGAATGTTATTCTGAAATAGAAGGGCTCGAGTAGTGGCTAACAAGTGGCCATTTTTCCTTTCGGCCACCTCATTTTATCGGGGAGTAATGACATAGGATGACTCGTGTATTATTCCCTCTTTCTGGAAAAAATGTGATAGAACTTGATTGAAGAAATCTTTAGAATTGTTTGAACCGAATTTTTTTATCCCAACCCCAAATTGATTTTTTACCATACTATCAGATGTGGGAAACACTGAGCTTACATCAGACTTATTCTTGAGGAGAAAAATCCATAACACACGAGTACGATCATCAATAAATGAAACAAACCAACGAGCCCCAGATATATTAGGAACATTAGAAAGTCCCCAGATATCACTATGGTGAGTGAAAAAGGAACTGTATTATTTTATTGCTTATAGGAAAGGAAGCACGTTTATGCTTTGCAAGTTCTCTAGTATTACAATGAAGAAGTTTCTCATCAATTCCTTTAAATAACAATGGGTGCATAACATTAAGGATGCTAAACGAATGATGTCCTAGATGAAGATGATAAAGCCAAATTTTGTCTTTATTTGTAGTTAAAAATTCAGAAAGCAATGATAAAGATAAGCTATTCTTAGTTTCATGTTGCCCACTTGATTCTTCAAGATAATAAAGTCCATCTTTCTCCCTTGCAAGTCCAATCATCTTTCTCGTTCCCTGGTCCAGAAAAACACAATTTGAGGGAGAGAAAATCACGTTACAATTCAAATCTTTTGTGAGCTTATGCATGGACAAGAGATTAGTGGATAGTTTTGGAACATGAAGAACATTGTCAAGTTTCAAATTCTGGTTTATTAAAATACTTCCTCGGCCACAACTGTGATTAATGAGCCATCAGCTGTGGTTATTTTCTTATTACTAGGACATGGACTATAAGAGGTGAATTTGTGTGATGAATGGGTCATATGATCTGTGGTTAGGACTGGGATTTTTAAAACCAGTTACTTTTGAGACAATAGCTGACGCTTCGACAGCCTGTGGTTCCACCATTACTCCTCTTCGTCCTTCTTCTGCTCGGATTATCGCAATAGTCTCATTTAATGAGGGTAAATCATCTTTTCCAAGAATTTGGACTCTGACTGGATCAAACACCATATTTAGACCTGCAAAGAAATCATAAATCCTGTCCTTTTCTACCAGTCTTTTCACCATGGCCGCATCATCACTGCATTTCAGTTTAATGCATTGATAATGGTCCATTTCTTGCCACAGATTTTTCATGAGATTGGCATATTCGGTGATAGTACGTTCTCCTTGCTTGGTGGCTGAAATTTTGATCTTGATTTCATATATCTGAGCAGCATCATGAGCCTTGGAATAGGTTTGTCCAACTTAATTCCAAATCTCCTTTGCAGCGGTTAGGAACATACATGTATCGCTAATCTCCGGTAACATTGAGTTCCATAGCCATGTCATCACCATAGAGTCCGCCTCATCCCAAGCATCAAATCCAGGATTTCATGTTGCAGGTCCTGTACCAAACAAGTGACTCAACATGCCTTTCCCTTTCAAGAATGGTCTAACTAACTGTGCAGAATGGTCTAACTAACTGTGACCATTTTAGGCAATTCATTCCATTCAATCTATATGCTGCCTGCCGATTCTGTAACTCTCCTAAAGATGAAGCAAATTTTGTTTCCACATTCTGCATCTCAGAGGAGTTAGTACTGTCTATGATTTCTGCCATGGCTATTGGGAAGATCACAAAAGAACTTAGAATTTTCAAAATAATTTAGAGAGAGAAAAAAAAAACAGCAATGAAGACTGAACAAAATATTGGGCAATGAAGGCCAACAAGCGGAAAAATCAAAGAGTAATTCCCTAAAAGTTTAAAGCTCTTATACTATTTGAAGAATTAAAGAATTATTCTTATTTATAATAATGTTGTCCAATCTCTAAATTTATACACTTACAGAGAATAAATAAAATAGGAAACTATCCTAACTTAAATCCCTTTAATTAAGGGAGTGTGATATTCCTTTAATAAGGGATTGTCACATCTCCTAAATTATGGAATTGTATATCATAAATACAACGATCCCTGATTTCCTTATTGGGCAGATTTTTCCACACAAATATATACTGTACTACTCGGTACACGGGACTAATGCTTGTACATTACATTTGAACAACATGAACCATTTGCAAAGACATGACCCAAAAGATAAAACAAAATGTGGATAATTGAACATTTGGTGTAGACATTGACAGCAAATATTAGGCATGTCTGAAAAAATAATTAGGTGTAAAAGGGTGGTATACTGTGTAGAAATGAAGAAAGTGTAGATGGTAGGTGACTAGGTGTTTGAGGAGGTTTAAGAATTGCAGCCATGCAAGTTAACAACATAATACTAGCAATTTAAATATCAGTGATCCCCTAAAACCTAACAGAATGCACATGAATGCTCTTTGAACAAGTTATAAGTCCACTATAACCCCTAGACATAATGTCAAATTGCCCATATAAATTGAATGCCAAAGCATCTCCAAGGATCAGGCACTGCCAACTTATATGTTTTTGTGTAATTTCACTGTGACTTTACTTTCTTTTTATTTTTTAAGGCAACAACATCTAGTTTGAACTTTACTTCTGGATGCTTACTGAGGTCAATCTAAAACTAAAAGCATGGTCATGGAACATTAAATTTTTTTATGAAACTCATTGACGATGTAATTGGACCTAAGATTTAACAAATGCAGATATTCAACCAGGCTTATATAGAGGAACAAGACACCTAATAAAATAGAATATGAAGCCTGAACCAACATCAATAGCCACCAGACTTTATGTCTACTTTCACCAGTTTTCTAACCACATTGTTGTATTTTTCAACCATGAATGAAAAGAAATTAAGAGCCGACTGTCTAGTCAATTTATTTGTTTATGACTGGGAGCGTTCAGAAATGCATCTCTCGACCGTACATGTGACAATGAACTTGGATTTGTAAATTACTCCGTTGAAAGGAAGTAAAAAACAATAATAGAACTGAAGCATAAGATGGATGTGAGAAGTTATATACCAAAATAATGTTATGCCACCAACCTTTTATCGATGTAAGCCATAAGCCTATTTGTGAGATAACATATAGTATGATGTGGGTAATGTTGTTGAATGCTCTGAACGTGACCCATTAGAGAGTCATTCAAAATAAGGTTACAGAAATCTTCAGCCTCATAAATAATTAACACATAAGAAATTTCAATCTCTTGGGATGAAACCTGCAGCATAGAAATGAAGTCAGTCATTCAAAAGACAATTAAGACTACTAGAGGCTATGATGCACCGACATGGACACGTGCATTCGGACAAGTCCACATGCGATTTTTCAAAAAAGTACTGCTACGACATGACGCCAACTTAATAATCTAATTAACAGTAGTACAACGGTACCATATAACTATATATGTTGTTAAGATGGCAATACAAAAAAAATTATATGCTAATATTGAAGGACTAATCAGACATCTAGTGCACACAACTAGGACTATAGACAGCATGGAAGACACGATAGAGATCGGAGTAAGAGCACCTCTAAAAAGCGTAAGAGTATGGAAGAAACGATAGAGATTGGAGTAAGAGCACCTCTAAAGAGCATAAGCTTTATGATGTGTGTGTGTAGAGAGAGAGAGAGCAATTTAAATGGTCCATTGTGATTGAATGATTTAACTTGCACGAATCAGTCTTGTTCTCTTTCCTAGTAGAAAAGAATAGACTTCCTGCATAGGTCTGAACCTATAAACACAATATAATGACACTCAGAGAATTAATGTTGAAGAAGTTTTAAATAAACAAGTTTTGTCCTTTCTCTACAATTTAAACTCTTTTTAATGAGTTAATTCAATATGGCAAAGAGTGGGAAATTGGGAGCAGAGCCATATAACCACTTCAAGAGAAGCAAAAGGGAAAGAGCATGCTTTTTCAGAAGAATTGTTAATTTTGAGCACTAATTACTTGTGTCATTTCTTCTGGAGCAGCCATAGTCCATACGATGGATCTCTCTACTGGATTTGATGTTATTCGGTATGAAAGACTCTTTTCGGCAAACCTTGTGAGCAAATGTCCTAAACCATAACAGGAAAACACCAGCTTAGTAACCTAACAAGAGAAAGTGAGTAAATAAAAGAACTAAGCATTAAAAACTTAAAAGGATGGATACCACCGATAGAACCCAGTTCAACTACTTTTGTGTCAATTTTGGCCATAATAGATTTTAGAGCATACTTCCCCTTTTCCCACTTCTGCATTTCTTTCTGATGTTTTCTCATCTTCGCAGCTTCCTCCTTGGAAGCAGCCTTTAGCAACTTCTCTTGCTATTTTACAAATACAAAATAGAATATATTTCAAGAATTTTCTCGATACCTGATAACCAAATAATGTATCTGCAGACCAACTTATTGTGTGGGCATCAGACTTACTTCTTTCTGCTGTTTCTTTTCTTCAATCAAATGATGTCTCTCCTCCTTTGACATTTTCTTTTTTTTCATTCCATCCTTTGCTTCAGTTTTCTTATTTGGCTTGTCTCCACTTTTGCCAATTCGTCTCGAGACTTGATCCAGTGGCTCTAAAATATCAGTTCCGTCATCATGGTATCGACGTGCCTAAACAGAACTTTATTAAATCGAAACAATAATAATCAAATAAAGAATGATTTCTATGATTCAAAAATCAGTTCAGTATTGAGTCCTACGAAAATCATCATCAATGTCAAAATTCGAAATTTTTCAATCAAATGTAACTAGGAAAATATGCAGAAAGTGGCAAAAAAAAGAGGAAAATTCAAACACTAGTAACTATTTGTGGAACCACTCCAGATCTAAGTCTTCACTCTATATTGTCGTAAAAATGACTTGTCTATAAAAAATTTGTATATATAGAAACAAAAGTGATCTTGATTAAAACATTTAATGAGAAGGCTTCTTGAAGTTATAAAACAACGTATGTTTGTGAGCATTCATTTTCCAATGTTTCATACAACACAAAATTCTATGGGAATCCCAAAAAAAAACCTCTTCCCCTACTAGTATTTTTATCTGAAGAAGAAAAGAAAATTTGTAGGGTCAAAAATATCTGATTGGAAATGAATTCTCAATCAGAAATTTGTTGCAAGCATCGTTAAGGATGGAGAAACACTCAACTCTATAAACTTGTATTTTGAAGGGAATGCAACAGCCAAACATGTACAGCTGTAGTACATAACTAATATCTATTAAACTACATATTTAACCATTGAAATATAATGAAAAAGAAAATTTTCTCCAGATTCCAGTAAGAATAATACTTTAGGAAAATAGTGATGATTCTCACGCATAAGGACAACCCACCGTAGTTATGTCATCTTCCAGAGAACTTAAATGGCGATTGCTTTCAGGCATTTGCATTATGTCATCATTCCCCATTGAGAACTTCTTTTGTAGTTTGATGGAAGAATCTGAAAGTAAATTCTAAGCAACTTATACTGTTGCCTAATTTCACAAATAGAGCAGAATTGAAATGAAGTCGTGACATTAACACTCGGATAGGTAATTGTACCTAGCAGAAGTGACGAAGCAACTAATCTAGAGTCAAATTCTGATTCATTTGCCAATTCTGCAGCAAAAACAGTTTCAGTATTCTTCCGAGCTTCAATTCCACCAAAATTTTCGGACTCGTCATCTGACTCCACACATATCAATGGATTGATTCCTGAAATAAAAATTTAACTTATAAATCAGTGAAAGGTTGAGCTAAGACGAAGGGGGCAAGAGCAGAATACATGTTAAACTAGACTATATTATACAAAGAACCAACCAAATAAGTGACATTCTGTCATACTCTAAGTGGAAAACTGTCCTGTTCTGATAAATGTAACCAGTGATTCGATCATTTCATCAAAATCAAGAAGCGAAGACAAGTAGTTTACAAGCGTCGACTGCAAGACTAGGATTTCAATACTGATTTTGGAAAAACTAAGATAACACCACCAAAATTAGTAAATGAGCAGATATGGCCAGAAAATACAGAATTCTGACTGATAGTAACTCGGTGAGAATATGTATAACGTAAACCAAGACATCAAGGATTTGGAACCAAGCAACCAATTAAGTGCAAAATATATCACAGATTCACCGCAATTCCTTTGTCTTAAAATGTTTAAAGGTATTGAAGTGTATGCAAACAACAAAGTAGAGATCATTTGGCAAACGCCCTACAAGTATGATAACTAAGAAATATTCAATATTTAAGAATTCCATGCAAAGTGTGTTCCATTGGAAGATTAGAGCTCATAATTTCAATACAACATCATTAAGGGTTCCATTTCTAAGTTCTCAATAGTCAAAAAAGCTTCGATGCCTAATGCGTCTACAAGATCTGATTTTGTACTCACGATCTCACAAGTTTTTCCTATATAACCTTTTCTTCTGGTTGATTATTTGCACATTTGCAGAAAGCCAGTCACTGTAGTTCAAAAAGAACAGAGTTTATTCAACTTAATTCAAAATTAATCCCACCTGTTAAACTCACCCGAAGTCTTAGTGTTTGAAATCAAAGAACTCCCAATCTCAGAATTGGAGAATCCTCTGCTGCAATTGACAATTGGAACTTGGGATTTCAAAAGCTCGGATACTGGTGTTTCAGCAACTACATGTTCATCTGTGGCTAATTATTAACCAAAATAAAATATCAAACATATTAATCCAAAACCCATAAAATCATATAATTAATTTAGCTCACACCGCTTCATTGCATGTGCATAAAAAGTTTATCTTTTCATTCGATAGATAAACCCAGATGTTAGAATTGCAAAAAAAAAAAAAGGGAAGTGCAGCATGAGGAAATAAATCGCGTATGTTGTCTATAACACTGGGCATCAAATATTTCTTCCCCAGTACAAAGTCAAATAGTGTCTGAATTGTTTCAAGTCTGAAGTAATTACACCCCCAAGAAGCTCTATTCCCAAATGGGCTAGGAATTTGAAAAGAGAAAATAATACTTCAACGCTACATTTGGAAACTTAAAAAAAATAGGGCCTCGAAAAGTGAATAGAAATATGATCCCATCCAAATTAGAAAAGAGATTTCCAAGAGTTACAATTTTGGGTCTCCAGAGCCTTTCCAAAGATAGTAAAAGTGCCAATAATAAATTTACCCTACCAGAAGACAACGATTTTCCTTTGGAGCATTTGAGGATTGAGCCATCCGATAACGGGGTCTCAGGGACGGAGGAAGGAGTGCAAGAGAATTTTGGGCCTGCAAAAGACACTGGAGGCAACTTACACGGCGTGGGATCGTCGTCAATGATGAAGACTGTCGAGTTCGACAAATTCTCTGTTCTTTGTTTCTTTTTCGAGTGAGCAACCGAGAGTGGCGGCGTAATGAGGTCTATGGCATCGTTTCGGAGAGCAGGCCGGCGGTTATCGTCGGAGTCGGAATCGGAGAGGATGTCGACCGGTATTGGCTGTGACATTTTCCGTGACGAAAAGACGCGCGCGCGCGCACAGAGAGAGAGAGAGAGTTTGAAGTGGTTTTAAACAATCTTCTAAGGCGGGAAGATTGATTGGGTCGGGCCGTTTGGAGTTAATTGGATCTGAAAATGAAATAGAAACTGACATTGTTTGGGCTTCATGGTCGAAAAGCGGTGGCCGATTTTCTTTAGGGCCGCCAGGAGAACTTGGAATGTTTATGAGTTTATCTGACCCTTCTTGGCCACAAACACTAACATAACTCCACAACTCCCTCTTTAAATTTTCTCGTTTTTCCTATAGTTGATTTGGACATAGTTTCAATAATTTTAAGAGGTAATTCCAGTCACACCTACTTTTAAATTACCATTTTCATAAATCTTAGATGAAGTTTTATATTGCAAAAATCTGGTTTTAATTCATAATTTAAAAACAATTTTTTATTTTTATTTTTATATCTATTTACAATAAATTAATTTATATATACTCCACCTACCCTATCTACCTCAAACCCTAAAATCAATCCACCCATTTCCTCTCCACCCATTTCCTGTCGTATCTCTCCCGCCGTCGCCGCCATGTCCGTCGGTACTTCTTCCTCTCCTCTCCCCCTCTCCGTCAGTATTCTCTCCTCCCCGCCGCCGCACAACCTTAGATGTTTCATCTCCCCTCCACGGTCGCCGACGCTTGTTCCCCCTCATCTCTATGTCGTTCGTCGTCGCTCCCTCTCCATTTTCTGTTTAGATCCACGGTATGCCTGCCGCCTCCATCGTATTTCACTTGACAAACCCTAATCACACACCATCTCTCTCACTTCTCTCTATTTATCACACGGTATGCCCGCCGCCTCCACCATCTCTCCAGTGGTATCGGCACGGATCCATTGTTCTAGTGTTGCAGATCCAGTGGTCTCGGTGCGATTGGCGGTGGATACGGTGGTGGGTTTGCTGTGAGGTTGTGGTGTTGGCTGTTGGTTCCGATGTTTGGGTGTGTGTGTGTGTGTTTTGTACGGCGGTGGTAATCGTGCGATTTGGGTGTGTTTCTGGTTGCGTACGATGGTTGCGTTTATGTGCGATGGTTGTGGTGTTTCTGTGCGATCGCGGTGTTGCTGTGTGATGGTTACGGTGTTTCTGTGCGATCGTTGCGGTGTTGCAGCGGGTGTGGTCGTGCTACGCGCGAAGGTGGTAAAGATGCGACGACGATGGTGGTGCCGCTGGTAGAAGCCGTGGCGAAGTGGTGGTCACAAATGATTGGATTGTTTGTGACCAATAAATAATATGTGATCAATGAATTAATAAATTGTGACCAATACATACTATGTGACCTAAAAATTATTAGTTTGTGACCATTAATTAGATAAATTTTGACCTTAATATAATTTTTGTTCAATTAATGTGATGTTTGTGACTATAAAATAAGTAATGTGACTTATACATTTTGTGATTTTTGACCGATGAACAATTGTGACTTTAAAATTTTTAAGTTGTGACCGATGAACAAATTGTGACTTATGAATTTTTTGAATTGTGACTTAAAAGGAGACGGAACGGTCATCGGAATACTCGACAGAATCGGATCGAAACAGTCGTCGGAAAAGAGTGGTGACCGGAAAGGTCGTCGGAATAGTCACCGAAGTTGTAGGGGTGGTGGAAGTGGGGTGGGTTAATTATATTATATTAGAATTAAATATTTAATAATAAATGATTTAATAATTATTATTTCATAAATAAAAATTTAAAGAAACCTGATTTTTGAAATTTGAAATTTGTTTTTGTATCTTTGAAATGGGTGAAAGTAAATACCTGATTTATGTATTGTTCCCTAATTTTAATGTTAAGTTTTCGCAACTCGTGAGTGTACGGAGCAACGAGAGTTGTCCGGAGCTTTGTCTCGTCAAAAGCGACCTCAGAGTGCAAGCAATTTTGGAGTAACGGGCTTGCCTTAATATTAGGACAAACGGAGGGCAAGGAATCAAATACTTCATAATAAAGAGGTTGACTCAAACTAAAAGGAAGGAAATGCTCACTTAAAGGTAAATAATTTAGTTGGTCATATTCGAGCTGTATTAGTCAAAGGTTACCAGCAACTCTTGACTACACAACATTAGTGAAGGGAATCAACGAAAGAAAATTCTTGAAATAAGTGAGCACATTTATATGTTGACAGTAATAGTGTGACCGTGGCAAGAACCTTATTTCATGTGGTACGAGTAGCCTAATTATTTACGAAGATGTCTATTATCTAATCACAATCATAATCTTCCACATATGTGATCATCAATAATTAATTAATCCTAAATAACCGACGAGACACTTGCGGCTCCAAAAGCTTCAATACCAAACAAGACAAAGTTGTAAGGAAGTAGAGTCGAAAGGACTTTCTTTGCCGACCGCTCTTAGCCATGGGTCAAGAGCAACCTTTGTAAATTGCAAATAATCAAACATATGCACGTGACATTGTACAATTCAGCACATTCATGTCTACACAAATTGAGCCCTAAATTCTTTTTCAATTTCGTGGGACCAATCACAAAAAATAAAATTATATCATGGTTTCGTGGGTAGAATAGTTATGCAAAATTCATTGTATATGTGACCCAATTTGTTAAATAATCTATTATTGCAAGGTAGAAAATTGGTGAAAAGAAAATGAATTCTATGGAATTGAATTGTCTAGAAATTGTTTTATTGAAAATTGTAATTAATTGTGTTTGATTAGTATAATTTTCCACCTGAAAAATGTTAAAAGTTTGGTGTCCGTTTGGTTTTGTTTTTCATGAAAATTGTCCATTAAAGTGATAATTTATTTTACCATTGGGTCTAGGATTTGTTTCACTTACCAATTTTTTTTTAAAAAAAATTATCATACCGAATACCATTCGTTTGACTTTGTTTTGCATGGAAATTGTTTATAAAAGTGATAAAAAAATTTTACCATTGGATTATAATTTTTTCCAATTGCCAAAAAAAAAATGAAAACCCACCTAAAAGGTGGAAAAACAATTTCAACCAAAACAAGGAAAATGTGCACATGTGAGAGAAAGTGCGAAAAAAATTTCCAGGTAAAGTTTTTGCAATCAAACAGGTAAAAAGTAGGAAAATGGATTTTCCATGGAAAATCAATGGTATCAAACAAGGCCTAATATATTAAAGGGAAAATTGCAGTCGCAGTACCAAACTTTTCATTTAATCGCAAATTTTGCCCAAACTTTCATTTGTACCACCGTGGCTATCAAACCTTCAAAAAATTCACAGCTCAAGTCGAATTGATGGAAACTGTTAGTATAACTGTTAGTTGACTCCAAAAAATTATTTTAACCAAATCAACAAAGGACAAAATGGTAACTTCATAATTTTAACATAAAAAGGAAAATAAAAAAGGTAACGACGTTCACCTTCTTCACAAACCACTCCCACCCTCAAACGCCATTAGCCGCCACTGCTGACCACTACTTTCCACCACCAACGGTGGAATCACTTCCCAAACATCACTACGACCTACGATTGTTCCCATAATACCATGTGGGGTAAAAATATGCAAAAAGTTTTTGGAGTCACGAATCATAAATCTTGAATCCGACAATCATCGGCGAGACCCATCGTCGTGGCCTACACTAATGGCGTCGCCACTAATCCAGCCATGGGTCTTCATCAATCGGACCAGAATGTGCTTTCTTTGTTTTGCGCAACTTTAGTGATTTTTCATAGGTGGTTTGTCAGTCCGATAGTAGAAAGATGAAACTTGAGAAACCTGAGGATGAAATTACCAGAAAGTTGAAGAAGAAAAAGAGAGCAGAGAGGATGACAAATTAAAGTCTGATTCGAAAAAATTGAGTAGCGATTCATCAGAGAGTGAATCTAAGTCGGAGCCTGAGGATTTTGAATCTAGATCAGATGACTCGTTGCGATGGGAAAAAAAATGAAGAGTAGAAAGTTCAGTTCCAAGCGATGCAGGGTGAAGTAGGGTGGGGATGAGGGTGGTTTGTGAAGAAGGTGAATAGTGTACCCTTTTTTATTTTTATTTTTTATGTTAAAATTATGAAGTTACCATTTTGTCCTTTGTTGATTTGGTCAAAATATTTTTTTGGAGTCAACTAACAGTCAAACTAACGGTTTCATCAAACTTGAGCTGTGAATATTTTGATGGTTTGGTACTCACGTTGGTACAAATGAAAGGTTTGGCAAAGTCTGTGATTAAATGAAAAATTTGGTACCATGACTGCAATTTTCCCTATATTAAATATCATATAAAGTTATAATCATTTTTTTAACGATTCTTAACTCTACTATAATTCAATTATTTCAATAATACATTACTTTTCATTTTTCAATAAGTATTTAATTTATTTAACAATTTGAACAATAATATGTTAAATATCGTATCAAGTGAAAATCATTTTCTAGATATTTTTATTGCTACTACAATTTAATTATTTCAATAATACTTTAGTTTTTGTTATTCAATATGTATTTAGTTTATTTAATCATTTGAACAATATTGTGATGAATTATTTTGTTAACTATTTAATCACCATCAATGCACATTTAACGTATTAATTTCACTTGTATGCTCTCACCACATGAAACTCAATTACAAACTTACTACAAGATTCTTGTTCATATATGAATTCCTTGTTATTACTTATCAATTAATTAACATTAACATTCATTTAATTAATATACATCTTCATTAATGCATTTTAGTGTTATTGACACGTATGAATTTCTTTTATTAATTCACATTCATTTAATTAATATTCACCTTCATTCATGCATTTTAGTGTTATTAATTTTAATTATAAGTTAATTAGAATTTCACATTCAAGAATCAATTTCATTATTTACATTTATGAATGCTAATTAGCATCTCATTCACTTATTGAAAATTAAATTATATTTATTTAGTATAGATAATTTAATATTAATTGTCACGTATATATTTCCCGATATTAATTTTAAATTAATCAACATTCATAGTAATTCATATATATATTTGTTTTAACCATTTAAACAATAGTTAATAAATTATTTTTCCAGCTATTTAGTTATCATCAATGTTTTATAAATCGACTCGGCCATCAATCCAAAAAAAAAAAAAAAAAAAG
>CAIGRF010127255.1:63886-76956 GCA_903798235.1 Fraxinus ornus | reverse complement strand
TCTCTCTCTCTCTCTCTCTCTCTCTCTCTCTCTCTCACTTTTAATGTTGATGTATATGTGGTTGTTAGTTAATCTATGATGTGTTCTTTATGGAGACAACAAGTGCCCACCAAAGACATGAAACGGGTTGCATGCCATGTGAAGTATTTTGTAGTTGCCGCTATCAATCACATTATCCAGATTAGAAGGCGGTCCGTCACTGCCGGATCCTTCTTATGGATATAAATGGACTTAATTCATATAGTTTCTCTCTAACTAGTTCAAGATAATGTTAAAGGAGACCAAAGTCTTAAGTTCTAAGTTTAGTTGTTGTCTATTTATATAAATTTTACAATTGTTAGAACTTTGATGGAAGCCAAATTCGATATTAATTTACATAAATAAAATTTTCTTCTATTGATTCTGACATGTATGTAACTGTGCATGTTGAAAAATATAAAATCTACCATATTCGTGTTCTATTAAAAAACAATCATACTACATGTACATTTTATTTGACATCATTTTGAACATTGTGCCACGTATCGTAGCATGATTGGACAATTAAAAAAAAAACACACGAGGAGAGTGTACAACATAGAATGTACACTTAGCATAATTCATTAAGAAAACTATGTCCCCATTTGTTTTAGCTAAAAAGCTGATAAAAATTGAAGTAATTGGATCCATAACTTTTCAATCGAAATCTATCAAAAATTTGATTTTTAACTAAACCAACATGGCTTACTTCCAATAAGGGGATTCAATCAGGGCAATGGTTTTCTAAAGCACTTGAAAACATCAAACGTTCAAACGTTCAAACTTCAAAAATCATAAATATATTTATTAATTTGGATGGAAGGGAGAGTAGGTGATAAATGTATTTCATACACTTATTCGGTGTCTAAAATATCGATATTTGATAGTTATTTCGACAAAATATATCCTAAATTATTATTTTTATGTTATATAGGTAAAACTCGATGGTTGAACGAGAAATTGAAAGAAACGAAGGAAAAATCCAAAGTAGGATCAAATTACAAATACAATAGTTGATTTGAATCACAAGACGATACTTTGAAGATTGTTAGGAGAAAGTTGGATGAAATCTGAAGTCAAAAAAGAATGAAATATAATCGAAATATTATTAAAATTAATTTTCAATCGCGCAAGTTATATTTCAGATTTTTAGTCGAGAATTAAGACCCATTTTTGGTACAGTAAACGTCTGAATTGGGAAAATTCGATTTCTATAAAAGTTGTAGCTATTTTCAACGCACTCTGAATCACCTCAATCGGATATTAGGAGAGAAATTTATAATTAAAATATTGACTGTTGTGCAGAGAAAAAAATTTGTACGAAGGCAATTTCCCTTATTCAATTGGAACTCTTTTGAAAATCAATTTAGACGTGATTTTTTAACAATTTTTCATTCCTACAAATACCTAACAGCACAATACATATTAGAGACATTTCATATACATATTATACTCCAATACTCATTAATTATTATCATCAAATGAAGAAAACTCATAATCTTTGTGAGAGAATTGAAGGTGACTTGCAAGAATTCAATCAAATAAAGACTCAAACTTATTTTTTGGGTAAAGAAGAAAAGAAGCAAGTGGAGATTCATCAAGAAACCATTGGAAAGATTCAAAATTCATCTTCATCTTCTCAATTTATAAAATATCTGAGTTATGTCTTTCCACTTAAATATGATTTCTTGTAATTTCGATATGTTATGCTAATTTTATGCATTGCTAGGATGAGATAAACTCTTGTTATGATATTTTTAGTTTTTAATTAATTATTTTGACTTTAATGTTGTTTGATTTATGGATGTTTATTATCCTTTTTATCGTTATTTTCAATTATTTGATCACCAATTGAATTATTAGTGGATTTTATTATTATCGAGAGCAATAATAGTGTTTAAGCATAATATAATAAACATTATAAGGTTCAATAAATGATATAAAAATACTTATATGCTTTATATGGTTTCATAGATATTCTAACACTTGTTAATGCATTTATCATATTTGCATCTTTCATCGAGAAATAGAAGGGTTATATGGGAGGAATATATTTGATCTTTATCGAGAGAATTTTTCAATTAAATTAGGAACATTGACCAACATGAATGATTTCAAATTATCACTGTAATTGGTACACTAAAAATGGAATAATAAGGGAGAATCGACATCTTAGCAATGCTTCTCACATATTTAAAAAATACATTTACTTATTTTCACTAGTTTAATTGATAATCTAGGGATTAGTATATAAAAATCACAAAAATTGTTTGTTATTCGATTAAATTTGCAATTAATTTTAACTTGATCAAACACATAATTCTCGTGGGTTCGACACTCTATTGATATTTATTATTTGACCACGATCTCGTGCACTTACGAGTTTTCAAATGATCATTAGGGTTCCAAAATTTCTGCACCAATAATTCTCTATACATTACACAAGAATTCTGAGCATATGATCTGTTTCTTCATGAATTATATGCATGCAACAATACATAGCCATTAAACCCTAATTAGTCCCCGGTCGCTCATATGCTTATGTTGTCTTATTTTGGAGCAGGCAGATCATGATTTAGTTTGCAACCCAAATAATCATTTCTGCAAAAAGATGCTGAAGACACTGATTGTGACTCTATGTCCCCAGGCGGGACCTCTGCAGACAAGTTTACTCGCAGAAAATTTCCATATAGATATTGGGAACACCTGCTATGAATCTGACCCTTTCAATTTCTGCCTATAAATAGGATTTTTCTTGCACTTGAAGAGCCCAAAACGAAGAAAGATTTATTCATATAATAAAACCACAGCTTTTTGTAGCTAAGATGGCCGCTTTGTCCACCAAGCATATTGTTCTGCTAGTTCTTTTACTCTTTTGCTTTGTCTCAACCTGCTCTCAAGGTATAATATATGATTTATGTTTCTTCTTTTGTTTAATTTTTTGTAGTTTCAAGAACTAAAATATATATTTTTCGAAATGGAGTTTCATTTTTGTTAATTTGTCCTGAATTCTGCAGCAAGGCTTTTAAAAATGGAGAATCCTCGGCCGGCAAATACCGAAAATCAGATAGGAATCCTTGGAACAAAACAAAAGCTCCCAGATATTGAAGATTTAGCAGCAATGGATTACACTCCTGCGAGAAAGAAAACTCCAATTCATAACTAGCGTGATGAATTTTATTGAACAAATTAGTTTCCTATGCTGCTTATATATAAATACTTAATATATTGGATATATAATAAAAGATGTATATCCAAAGAGTGCTTAGATTAGGAATAGGGAGTACCCAATTAGGGTTTTTGGGATATGTTGTATCTTATAAAAAGTTGTAATATGTTTTGCAGAAACTGACTGCATGTGAATATTATTACAGAAAACATATATATATTTTCTAGTAAAAATGTTGCGTCTTATGCAATTTTTTAGCCCCATTCATGTGTTCATACATACATATTCTATATTTTGTGGATTTTGCCCATTTTGGAGTTGCTTTTTGAGGTTTGTTTTTGTTTGATCACTATAACTAGGAAAATCTTTACATTTCAAATGGATCTACAAAATTATTTGGATCATAACTCTACCGATCCTTCTTTAACAAAATGAATCGGCACGAATCGTTTATGCCTTTATTTGGTACAAATTCTCTAAAACTCATTTGTCCTCAAACTCATTTCAACCACACATTCTAGCAATAAAATAATTTTGTACGTAAACCCAAAAAATGTCCTCCCTTTAATCGTACATTATCTCTGAAAAAAATCAATTTTCGGAAAATCTACTCAAATGGTTCTACATATGCTCTAGGTTTTTTATCCACAATAGTATTAAAGAGAACCAGTAATGCTTAGTAATAGATACAAACTATAAGCATACAAGCCCTGCTGCAGATTTTTCTACAAACTATAAGCATACTGCATACATGACCTGCAGCATTTTCTATTGAAGGAATGGCTGCAAATTTTCAACGAGAAGGCAATGTAGTAATTTTGTTATTGTCAAATTTTGAATAATTAAGAATATATCTTCCTAATATCTTTCACAATTTACCCTTCAAAATTGTAGAAGAATGCCTTTTCAGAACTGTTTTAATTCAATTGCGTGAAGGGGTAATTTCTTTTAGGTTTTAATATTCAACTATTCATCAGTGCAAAAAAAAAAAGGAAAACAAAAGTTCCATTTGATAATTTCGAAATTAATTAGTTGACATTTAGCATTTGAAAGTGAGATGGAGCCATTGGAGACTCCTCAGCGAGTATATATTGTGTTGGTTTGAGATAACTTAAAAAGTTAAAGTCAAAGTCAAAAATTAATTTTAATCATAAGTTTTATGAAATTCGCAACTTTTATAAACTTTTAACCACAAATTATTAATTTTTATCAAAATTCGCTAAAACGTTTATCAAAAAATAAAACAACCCTTTCGTGAATTGTGGTGCTTTTGAGGAAGTGTTAACTTGTACTCGATCACGAGTCGTATTTACTCACGACACCTTTCTCTTCTTTGTTTATTGAATTATCAAGTAGCACATGCATTATAAAACTCACTTCCAAGTTATTTATTTTACTAAACATAAATTGAAAGTTACTTTTAATTATAACAAAATGAGACAGTGAATCCTAGAAAATGAGACAGTGAATCCTAGATGCAGAGAATAGTCTGTTAAAACATTTACTTCCTCGAAAAGTAATTTGAAGCACAGCCATCCTCCTCTATCCATATATTTTCTGTGGAAGAAAGTAGCAAGTAAAAAATGAAGGGGTTACTCTATGTACATTTTATATAATAAAGATTTACAAACAACTTTCCTGAAAATATTGAGATCTTAAACAGTGGAACATAACGAACAAGAGAAATGCTAGATGTATACTCTTGGTATCATGGGTGACAGCCCCCTCACAAAGGGGTGGGCCCGCAATTTTAAAAATCGCAGGCCCACCCCCTATGTGGGCTGTCAAACTGAATGTACACCAATGTGTACATTCAGCATTATTCAACGAACAATTGAATTTACTATCCAGTAATCGTGCGATTAAGAAACGTGTATCAGTTTATACATCCAAAATAGAAGGGGAAAACAAATTGCTTGAACGAGATTTTTTTTTTTCCATTTATGTTCGATAAAATTCAATCAGTTATTACCTTCTGCACTACATATCCTTTTGTAGATATCTCTATGACAAGTATTCAGGCATCAGAATTATCTATTCTTTTCTTTGTAAATCTATATCCATCAATCCTTTGCAAGAAATCACTTCTGGCCTTTTGGTCAAGGTTAGCTCAAAACTTTAGACCCAATAGCTGTGCAAGTGGTAAAAACACGGTGACTCCATAACCACCAATTGCAGCTCTTTGTTTCTCCAGAAAAGTTGATACACAGATCCAGACTTTAAGGTCTTAGTGTTGAGCTATTTTCTCATAAAACAACATACTTGCATTTGCATTCAGAACGTCTTTCTCTGATACACTTCGCACTTCAGAATCCGAGATGCCAAACCATTGATCAATAGCAGATTCCAGTAGTGCAATGGGATCTTCAGCGCCCAACTTTGCTGTAACTCTTCTATAAACCATGTAATGTCCACTTCCAACAGTTACAAAGTGCTCCACCACAGAGACTAGACGATATATTCGATGTTTTGGAGGTGTTGTAGCACCCTCCTGTGCGAAGAAAAAGAACCAAATTATAAGAGAACAAACTCATTTAAAAGCTAAATTAACATTTTATGTACATCAATATGCAAAATAAATATATGCGCGTTTAATTTTATAAGCACTCAGCAATAGCAACCAACACATTGTGTTCTCAACTCAGATATATTATGTGTAATGAGAAGTGATATATGTCTCAGGCCTTTGGTATAAAAGAAATTTGATCCGCATGTGAAGGGAGCGTATTGAAGAAAAAATTAAAATATGTGAGTTCTCTGTAACACTTCAAACTTTTAGATGATATGGTTCTACACAAAATAGTGAGGCAAGATGAAATAGGATAAATATTGGGTAAGAAATGAAATCTGAACTATTTTGAAATTAACATCAAAAGATAAACTTGAAGACATTAAGATGGTTAAATAATTACAATCAAGAAAAAACTAAGACGCTCAATTCAGTGAAAATTTTAAAATAAAGAGAACCTATTACATGTATGTAACAGTTCAGATAACTCATGCAGAGTCTAAATTTTTCAGAATTTTCCTGGTATACAGCCATGTTTTGTGAAGATTTTATTCTTGGCGGGCTAATTAAAATCTTCGTGCTTCGTGGGAGCCATAATGGCCGCGGTAAGCTCCACCAGAACCACCAGATCAGGAACCCGAGGCAGCATCTCTGCAATTTCGGCTCATGGATATAACAAATGGACCTAGATGAATAATTCTTTTCAAATCTAAAACTGTAAATGGTTCCAACACTGGTCATCTGGATATCATTCTCTTTTTCGCATTTTGTGCCTAGTTGCATTTAACATGATAATCAAAGACCTTAAGAAATTGAAGCGACGAACACGATAACTGGAACAATTTGATAAACTAAATAAGCAACAAGAACACAAGTCATGTGATAAAACGCACATAAGTAAATTTTGAACGAAGAGCAAGATAACATTTCAAATAATATGGTACTCATAATCTGTCCAACACTCCAAATAGCAAATAATATGCTGGAATCACAAAAATACTTGCATAGTAAACATGCCAGCGACTGACCTTGTTATTAGAAAGCATAGATGCACTACCTAATATGGTATCAACACATCTGCTATTCTCGAAAAAAAATTGGCTCTGATTTAGTGGCTTTTAAGCAATTGGCATTCAGTAGTGTAACTGTATTTCTATCCGATTCCCCCCCTACCTCTGTTCTTGACGAAATGTTGCCCCCTGTACAAAACATTGCCACTTAGAAACCTGTAGCAAGTTGTATTTTCTGGTGACTGAAGTAAGGAAAGGAATGCTGACTGTGGTTCTTTGATTGCTTAAATTGCAAATTTTCTTCGCAGTTCCTTATTCTCACTTCACTTTTCACGAATGGAGACAGGTCCAGGGATAATGGGGAAGAGAGATGGCCCTGGAAAGATGACATTTGCTGATATTAATATTATAATTGAAGTGACAAAAAGTCTGAAATAATGCAATTATCAATGCTGGAAAATTTTTACAAAAAGTTCTTATGAGCAAATTCATGAATGATTTGAAGCAAGCAAAATTTAATAAATGTACAAAAACGGGATGACAAAATACTGGAAATAGCATTGAGAATAGTTGCATAATATTGTCAAGTGCTGGAAGGCAATGAAATAGCTACACAGATATATATCAAACATAATTAACACTCTAAAGCAAGGTACCCGAAGTTTGACTGATTGCCCAAATACTTTAGTTGAAGCACGTTGCAGATGAATGCATAAAATCCGCAAGCATAAGATAATAGGATGAAAATTGGTAAAAGGCCACTAACATGTTAAGAAGTCGATACTTAAAAATAAGTTCCAAGAGACTTTATTTTAATTTTTTTAAATAAAGAGTGGGTTGACTCTCCAAATTTCAAGAGTCAAAATCCTCTCTCTTACTTTATAATGATTGCATTTAATAAGCTACATAGTTCAATACTCTACTTCTTGAATTATTCAAATCATATTTGAAATGATTGGTCATTGAGATATAATAAATTATATTAAATAAAAGATGACGAGAAATCAATAAATGTTTCTTGAAAAAAGCAAAATAAAGAGTCAAAATAGAAAGTATTGTTGGAGTGTATAAAAATTTTTACTCTCTTAATTTAAAGATGATATCTATTATACAGAAAGATTTTGGAAACTTCCAGTTTTAACTACCGTGTCATTATACGATTTTATTCATCAATTAGCGACATAAAAGCAAGAAACGAAATGGATTTATAGAAATGTAAATGGTAGATTCATATTTTGGGATTCTCGCTCTTATGTAACAAAACCAAGGGAAATAACAGAAAATTGGAAGTCATGCAGTCAAGTAAATGCAGATTTGTTCATTGAGAATGTTTTAAAGTACAGTGACAAGATTTAGCATTAACTGTAGACCAAATCTAGGGTGTGTTCGGTCATGTTTAAAATCCAATTAAAATTGAAAATATGACCGTTATTGGGTTCCACTCATCTAATAAAAGTCAACAATAACGACTACTTTTTCAATTTTATTCTGATTTTAATCTCTACCGAACACGCCCCTAATAACGGGGTGAAAGATGCCACAAATTTTGCATGCAAATGTACCTTAAATCCACATAAATGTCATCTTGAAAATTGTTGTTTTGGTTAAAATGTGAGGCGATTTGGAATGCTATAACCTCAGAACTGGATTAGAAGACCTATGTCGCATTACAAAATGTTGATTGAAATGATTTGACATCCCGTAAAATAAAACCGTGGTTTGGGCGGGAGGAAGAGAGGGAGCAGGATTGGGTTACAAATGCTTCAAAGTAGATGGAATTTACATCAGATGATCTTTCATCTAGCTTTGAGAACATTATCCATACTATGAATACAATAACTATTTTCACAGCAATGAATACTGTGACAAGAAAATACAGATAAAGCCTGTAATACGAGGTGAAAAGCTTTTTGTAAGGCTAAAGCCCCTTTACTAGTAGAGGCAGAACACAAAATCGGAAAGCGGTCAGTCAGGAAGAGAATAGAGTTTCTAAAATCTATCTTTTATCGTCTTAATGTGTTGATGGAAACTGAATGAATAAAACTAGTTATAAATGATTTCTTTGGTCTTTCTAAAGTAGAAACCAATGCACAATACTTGATACAGATGCAAGGACTAGATAATAGAAACAGAAGCACAATGAAAAAAAATTATGATAATCTTATACTTTGAAACCTACTAATTTCTCAGATCAGTTAAGCTTGTGGTATAACCTACTAAATAGAAAACTATGTTAATGACATGAACATCAAATACAGGTCGCATAATAGAAATTAGAAAGTAATCCTTGGGAATAAAGTTCTTATACAAATTCACCACAGAAAAATCAATGTTTCATCAGAAACAACCTCATTCAAGAAAAATAAGAGAGACCATTGATAAAACTCTTTTCACCTGCAAAATAACATTCAAGAAGCAATTGGTTCCAAGATGTTGCAATCCAGGGACTGTCCATTACTTCTCAGAATCGCCATCTGATAACAATAGCAGGCTGTTAAGTTCAAAACTTTATCTTTTACAGCCAATATTATACCAGCAGCACTCAGTACACCAACAGCTGCTGATATTTTTAGCCCAGAAGCAGAACCCCACGTCCGTTCAGGCAAAAATTTAGACACATAATTGAGTTTGGGAATCAAAGAACTGATTTTCATTGAAGCAATTCTCAGATATTCAATTATAATAAATGCCCGTACAACGAATCGAATCAAATCAAATAGCATAAAAAGAAGAGGCCCTTTATCTCTCCAACGCACAGAAGGAAGTTGTTTCCTCTCTCCATTTTCGTACTTTTTTATTTTAGTAATTAACTCATAAGTAAAACTTTTAAGCTTCGCCCAACATGATCTATTTATTCGTGGGCCGCGGAAGCCATTTCACAACTTCGGCCCAATCCGTGCCCTTCTATCACCACCTAGAGTTCTAGACAATTCTATGCCCCAATTTTGCGCCGCACAATCACTTATATCCCAAAACCCTACACCCCCATCTTCAGCTTTATAAGTGCCTTTAATCCCCTCAAACCGGTCAGTAGTTCGATCTATCTGTAATCAATCTTGTTTCTCATTGTTTGTTTTTCAAGTGTGCTGAATTTGCGTTCTCTGTGTTTGTCTTGTGCTTGCTACAATAGGTAAAATAGGTTGCTTTATTTTGGTTTTATGATTTTGTTTGAAAAGTATTGTTCTTTAAATCTGGAATAATCCAGCAGCACACAGAACCTGCTCGGATTAATTTATATAAAAATGTAATCTGAAGTGTGGCCAGGTTCTGTAGGCTGCTGTATCTATTCATATTTAGAGTTCTAAAAAAGAATTAAATTGGCTCGGTGGATATGGTTAACCCGGTGTCTATGATGATTAATTTTAAGGCTGGTTTCTCAAAAACATTCGCAGTGGCCGCCTAAGAACTTTCGCCTTAGCCGGGCTTGAGAGTTTATGCTGCTTCAATCCTTCCTTGGATGTCTGAGACACCATGCATTTGAATGTCTGTATCAATACTAAATTACGCTTTGTGTGTGTCTCTTTCATTATTGGTTCTGTTCTTATTTGATGTTTTTATGTTTTTGGAATTTATTAAAAGTGTAATCTTTTATGAAAAACATATTGATTTCAGCTTCTTGTATAATATTGGGACTTTGAAAGTCTGTCCCTTGATCATTGGAATTGGATTTCTTTAGGGAAAATAAGTTCCTGAAATTCATTTTTTTTCATACATCCATCACTTTGCCAGCATTTTTCTTCCTAATGATTCGCTGGCCATGCAGGGGTGGAACAATTTTTTCTCCTTAGTACAAGTCAATTAATTTAACCCATGTTTGGTACAGATTAAAATCGGATTTTTAATAGATTTTCATAGTGAGTTTCATGAAATGTGTGCTTAGAATTAATTTGTTGACTTAAGATTTAATTGGATTTTAATCCAAACCAAATGGGGGCTTAATGTCTATGATGACAAATCCAAAGGCTTGTTTCTCAAAACATTCGCAGTGGCTGCCTAAGAGCTTTCGCCTTCGCCAGGCTTGAGAGCTAGTGCTGCTTTTATCCTTCCTTGGATGTCCGAGACTTATCTATCTCCAATATGTGCAAGGGTTTCAAATTGTGTTTTTGTTTTGAATGGTTGTGTTTTTAATTATGGATGAGTTATTGTTATAGTCGCTTTATTGAGATAATAAAATAATTTATAATCAAACATGTTAAGAAAAAGTTAAGGCTAAGAAATTTTGGTCATTTAGGTTATGTCAGAGGTATGTTTATCTGCAATATGGTGCAATTGCTATATTAAAAAAGCAAAATATAATGTAAATTGTTTCACTTTTCACCAAGTATAGCACGGTTGTCCTTGTTTTGTGCCATGGCTTTTTACTAAACAATGAAATGAAAATTGATTAACATTTAAATATATTTGTCTGTATATGAATCTTAGTTTTCTATTCCTAGAACTAGCTCTTTCATTTCGTGTCAGGTTTCTAGGCTTAATTTAGGAGGAAGGTTGTGAAAGGTTCTGTTCTCCATGGATTTTCCACAGTTTGGCCAAGTATGAGATTAGGAAATCTTTTGAATATAATGCAGTAGGTTTTTAAAGTAAAATTTTCTTCTGAGAATTAAGAAACCAAGTAAGAATGAATCTTAGTAGAACTCCTAATTGAATTAAAAGCTTAAATCTACAATTATATCATTGAAGTGGGCTTCCACACCAGTAAGCTAGCCTTTTCCCTCTCCTTAGCCTTTTCTCTCGTTCTCTTCTTAAATGTCTCTTTAATAGATTTTTAAAGAGGCATCTAAGAGGAGATTACAAGAGGGAATGTTGAGGGAGGAAGAAAATTAGCTTTCCACTTAAAAGCATGTTTCAACGATATAATCCTTATCTATTATGTCTAGATTTAAGCTTTTAATTCAACTAGCTTTTTATAGTTCTAAGATTTTTTTCTTGGTCTTGAAAAGAAACAATTCCTTAATGAGAATAGAGCTGGAAACCTACAAGGATTAAAGGAGCTAGAAAGCAAGAGAAAGATGCAAAAAGCCAAGCCTAAAGTAGATTGGACAAGAGATCAAGGGTAAGGTAAACTATGGCTCTTTCATATGTTATGGTCTAACTATCTAAGCAATAGATGTCCAAAGCAAGAGAAGCCATGAGCTTTAATTGTTAAAGGAGCAAAGGAAATGGAGTTCAACTTTAGATAGTTCATGAATTGCAATTTTGTGTTTATGATTTGATGCAAGATGTAATTTGTCATCTAACAATGAAAGTTTAGGGTATATTATGAACAAGTGCATTGAAGAAGAAGAAAATCTAAGCAATGTAATTTTGTGACTAAAGCCATACAAATTTTCCCCCTTTGGAGTTCATATCTTTTGTGCTTCTCTTGTTTTCTCTAGTATGAATAGAATTCCGATTTTGCAATCTTTAGAATATCTGCCTTTATTTTATTCATATTTGATATTAGCACGTGCTACTTCGTTTTTGTGCCCCACCTATTCCATGATGGCTGTCGTGAGTTGAACATCAACAAACCTTTTCAAGACTTGGATGATGGTTTCTATGATCATCAATTACACGAATTATGATTAGTGTATGGGTTACATTGTGATGTATATTGTGTGGAAACTCAAGAAGTGTTGGACGGGAAAGTGTTTTTTTTTTTTTATTTTTTAAAATGTAAAGAAATCACATGATTTCCTCTAAAAAAAACAAAAGGATCGTACTCAAATCATCGTCCTGATAAAAGTTTGACTCTTACTACTTTTTTTGTTGATGTAGAAACCCGCAGTCGCTATCCGTGAGTGCGCTCTCGGTAAACATCGCTCCATGTGGAGTAATCTGCAAATTACACAGGAGATATAAGCCGCTATAGGCAAGTCCGGTGCGACTGACTTGACCGAGGAAGTGTTGGCAAGGGATTCGAATTCGGACCTTCGGTATTCGCGTTCGCCTACTCCACCAACTCGATCACCTCCAAAGGAATCTCTTACTACTTTAGTTAGACCCGATGTTGATAGTACGTTGAATAGGTTTTAAGTGTTAAATTGTCATCATATTCAATCTTAGTAAAAGAGGAGGAATTTGTAACTAATAGATGAGTCACCATTTATAATTGGACCGTGCTATACGTACAAAATGGCCTACATAATGGCTTACATACAAGCCATGTGGCGCCCCCTATTGGGGGGGCGCCTATTTTGTACACAAAGATTTATCCTTTATAATTTTCATCATATTCAATCTGTTGATAGTGCTGATTCTCGTTCTTCAGAAAATACAACAATGAGTCACCATTTATAATTTTTTTGGGACAACTAGATTCTCGACCACAGGCGCCCCCCAATAGGGGGCGCCACATGGCTTGTATGTAAGCCATTATGTAGGC
>CAIGRF010127255.1:45311-59726 GCA_903798235.1 Fraxinus ornus | reverse complement strand
GAATTCCATTCAATTACAGTCTGGAGGAAAGAATTATAAAATGCTGGGTTTGAAATCGATGAGATTTTCTTGGAAAAAAGATTTGGTGAACTCAAAAGGAGAGAGGCTACTACTGGCCATTTACACAGAATACTAGACATTTTTCTTTCAACGTCCAAAATTCCAATTGTAAGTAACCCACCGAATAAATTTCTCTAAAGAGACACTTCCACATTTTTTTATATTTCAATAACTGAGCACAATTTTCATGAACACCTGTTTGGCTCAACTCCAAATATTTTCCATCCAACAAGCAATACAATGGACAGAAACATAGGAGGCTTTAAAATGCATGGACCCTCAATTCCAGTAATCCCTTGTGTAGTTCATCCTAATCCGACTTTATGATCGGAGTTTCGTTCCACTAGTATCAAAGTTCACTGGAATCCCAGCCAATGAATTGCCTATCCCAATAAAAATAAAAATAAAAAAATAAAAAACTGCAAATATCATGATTTTAAGCATAACCCATTATTTTTCCACAATATTACTAAATAATTTGAATAATAATGTGGGCTAAACCTAAAATATTACCAGAAAAATGAAGAAGTTGAAGAGAGAGAAAGACAAGAAAAAGACTGAGTGACACCACCGAAGCTGAAGATGTTGAGTCACAGAGAACGGATCCCAAACGCCTAGAAACACATGTAGATTCATCAAAAAAGAAAATGATGTTTCAGAACAAGAAATCAAAGAAGAGAGGAGTAAATCGAGCCAAACACCACTGAAGAACAAGAAATCAAAGAAGAGAGAGTGAGAGGCTGAGGCGCTGGCCGGGGTCTCAGCTATGTGGATTCAGAGGAGGAGGCAACTTTGAAGTAGACGTCTTGTTTGAGAGGCTAAGGCGCTGCCAAACGATTTCACGGTTTTGAAGGAGGGAAGGGGTATGGTTTTTAATATTGGGTTGGGTTGGTTAACTGGGTTTGAACCCGAATTGACCCAACCCAAATAATTTTATACTAATTTAAAATTCGAACCAACCCGTTTTTATTTTAAACCGACCCAACCAGATCCGATTCGGGTTGGGTTGGGTCCGTTTTTGTGTTTTCGGTTTATGGGCCCAGCCCACTCCTGTTTGATAGAAGTTAAAATCAAATTTTTAGTAAATGTTGATAAAGTTGATGTAATATGTGATTGAAAAGTTAGGGAATCGTACTAAATATATGGTTAAAAATAATTATTGACTTTCATTTAGATTAAAATCTACCTAACGAATTCTAATTAATAAATGGACCAAGAGTTATCGCTATCTTATACATACAAACCAGAGAAGGATTTAGGGCAACTGGGTTGGGCCGTGGTCCAGTCCTCGGCCCGTTAATTTTTCTTAGGGTTAAAAAAAAAATCTTGTAAAAATTTCTTTCTTGTGTAAATTATTATTTTTTTTGTCTACATATTATGCCCTTGTTTGACACCCATTTTATAGAAGAATTTGATTTAGAATAGTGATTGATGGAAAAATATGTGATTAAAAAGTAAAGAGAATTTTTGGATTTATGTGTAATATTATTTTATTGATAGAACGTGTGATTGAAATGAAGAAAGATAAAAAAATGAGAAACAAAATGAATGTCAAACAAGGGCTATATCGACATGAAGCATATATATATATATATATAATAATAATTCATTCTAGATATTAGAGCTGTGTGTTAACGTATCACGCATTAAAAGCATAATGTCAAATAAAATAATTGACATAAATTAAAAAATTAAGACAATCATTACATTTTCAAATGCTTCTTCATATATTTTATTTGCTCTAATAGTGTCTATTTATTGTTTTTTTTTTTAATTGAAAAAGATGAATATTAGTATTTTAATTAAACACAAAACTCTAAAAGAATATAAAAGATTAAAAAAATAGGATAAATGTTAATGGATGAATTTAGAATTATAAATTTTATTTTATTTTATTCTTGTCTATTTAAGATTTTAAGTAAATTTACCCGAGGTTAAAAAAGTGAATAGATATATAAAAAAATGCTAAATATATTTGCACCACAATTTTTAATAAATAAAGTACGTTTTAATTGCATGGAAGATTTATAATCTTTACACATTATCACATTTATGTCTCAAATTTTTTCCATTGCATTCTTACCTTCAAATCAACATAAATTGTTCATAATCATAGTTTCTCTCCAAAATTTTATTTAAGATAGAGTAAAGAGATTCATTTATCCATTGTATTTTTAAATAAGAAAGAAATAATAATGCAAAAATACGATTAAGTTTTTGACCCCATATTTTAAATCACGTTAACAATATTTTTGAACCAAAATCATAATTAATGACAATAATCTTTTATGATTAATAAAATAATAAAAATAAGAATTATTCGGTAAAAATAAAACAATTTAGCCCCTGTTTGGACTCCGATAAAATTATAACACATTCTCCAATAAAATAGTATTGCACGTTAACCCAAAACATTCTTTTTTTTTTTCAACCACACATTGCTCTAATAATATTTATTTCATTGTTGGTTTTGACTTTAATTGAGAAAGATAAATATTAGTATTTTAGTAAAACTTAAAGTCTAAAAGAATATAAAAGATAAAAAAAAAAATAATGAGGATAAATATTAATGAATGAATTTAGAGCTATAAATTTTATTTGATTTTATTCTTGTCTATTTAAGTGAATTTACATNAGGGGTATGGTTTTTAATATTGGGTTGGGTTGGTTAACTGGGTTTGAACCCGAATTGACCCAACCCAAATAATTTTATACTAATTTAAAATTCGAACCAACCCGTTTTTATTTTAAACCGACCCAACCAGATCCGATTCGGGTTGGGTTGGGTCCGTTTTTGTGTTTTCGGTTTATGGGCCCAGCCCACTCCTGTTTGATAGAAGTTAAAATCAAATTTTTAGTAAATGTTGATAAAGTTGATGTAATATGTGATTGAAAAGTTAGGGAATCGTACTAAATATATGGTTAAAAATAATTATTGACTTTCATTTAGATTAAAATCTACCTAACGAATTCTAATTAATAAATGGACCAAGAGTTATCGCTATCTTATACATACAAACCAGAGAAGGATTTAGGGCAACTGGGTTGGGCCGTGGTCCAGTCCTCGGCCCGTTAATTTTTCTTAGGGTTAAAAAAAAAATCTTGTAAAAATTTCTTTCTTGTGTAAATTATTATTTTTTTTGTCTACATATTATGCCCTTGTTTGACACCCATTTTATAGAAGAATTTGATTTAGAATAGTGATTGATGGAAAAATATGTGATTAAAAAGTAAAGAGAATTTTTGGATTTATGTGTAATATTATTTTATTGATAGAACGTGTGATTGAAATGAAGAAAGATAAAAAAATGAGAAACAAAATGAATGTCAAACAAGGGCTATATCGACATGAAGCATATATATATATATATATAATAATAATTCATTCTAGATATTAGAGCTGTGTGTTAACGTATCACGCATTAAAAGCATAATGTCAAATAAAATAATTGACATAAATTAAAAAATTAAGACAATCATTACATTTTCAAATGCTTCTTCATATATTTTATTTGCTCTAATAGTGTCTATTTATTGTTTTTTTTTTTAATTGAAAAAGATGAATATTAGTATTTTAATTAAACACAAAACTCTAAAAGAATATAAAAGATTAAAAAAATAGGATAAATGTTAATGGATGAATTTAGAATTATAAATTTTATTTTATTTTATTCTTGTCTATTTAAGATTTTAAGTAAATTTACCCGAGGTTAAAAAAGTGAATAGATATATAAAAAAATGCTAAATATATTTGCACCACAATTTTTAATAAATAAAGTACGTTTTAATTGCATGGAAGATTTATAATCTTTACACATTATCACATTTATGTCTCAAATTTTTTCCATTGCATTCTTACCTTCAAATCAACATAAATTGTTCATAATCATAGTTTCTCTCCAAAATTTTATTTAAGATAGAGTAAAGAGATTCATTTATCCATTGTATTTTTAAATAAGAAAGAAATAATAATGCAAAAATACGATTAAGTTTTTGACCCCATATTTTAAATCACGTTAACAATATTTTTGAACCAAAATCATAATTAATGACAATAATCTTTTATGATTAATAAAATAATAAAAATAAGAATTATTCGGTAAAAATAAAACAATTTAGCCCCTGTTTGGACTCCGATAAAATTATAACACATTCTCCAATAAAATAGTATTGCACGTTAACCCAAAACATTCTTTTTTTTTTTCAACCACACATTGCTCTAATAATATTTATTTCATTGTTGGTTTTGACTTTAATTGAGAAAGATAAATATTAGTATTTTAGTAAAACTTAAAGTCTAAAAGAATATAAAAGATAAAAAAAAAAATAATGAGGATAAATATTAATGAATGAATTTAGAGCTATAAATTTTATTTGATTTTATTCTTGTCTATTTAAGTGAATTTACATGAGGTTAAAAAAGTTTTTTTTTTTAAAACCGTGGATATCCGGATTAGCTTGTGTGCGTCTCGCCTAATCCCACGGGACCCTGAAGTTTACGATCGAGTACTCACCTCAGTGGTCCTGAGGAGACTCGAATTGGTGACCATTGGGGAGCAAACTCAAAACTTAATAATTGAGCAACCCCTCAAGGTTGAGGTTAAAAAAGTGAATAGATATATAAAAAAAAAATGCTAAATATATTCACACCACAATTTTTAATAACTGAATTACGTTTTAATTGCATGGAAGGTTCATAATTTTTACACATTATCACATTTACGTCTCAAATTTTTTTCATCGCACTCTTACCTTCAAATTAACATAAATTGTTCCTAATCATACTTTGTCTCCAAAATTTTATTTAATATAAAATAAAGAGATTCGTTTATCAATTGTCTTTTTAAATAAGAAAAAAATAATAAAACACGTTAACAATATTAAAACACGTTAACAGTATTTTTGAAGGAAAATCATAATTAATGACAATAATCTTTTTTGAGATTAAAATATTTAAATAAGAATTGTTCAATAAAAATAAAACAATCTAGCATGTTTGGATTCTGTTAAAATTATAATTCATTTTCTATCTTCTTATCAATCACACATTTTTCGATAAAATAATATTGCATGTAAACCTAAAACATTTCCTTTTTTTTTAACCGTGTATTGCTCTAATACTAATAGTGTTTATTTCATTGTTTGTTTTGGCTTTAATTAAAAAAAAATGAATATTAGTATTTTAATTAAACGTAAAGTTTAAAAGAATATAAAAGATTTTGTTCCTAATAATGATATCTCTCCAAAATTTTATTTTTGACCCCTTATTTTAAAACACGCAAACAATATTTTTAAATGAAAAACATAATTAATGACAATGATTTTTTCTGATTAATAAAATATTATAATTATAATTCATTTTTCTATTTTTTTCTTATCAATTACGCATTTTCCAATAAAATAGTATTGCACATAGATCCAAAAGTCAAAACATTACCTTCTTTTAACCACACATTTTTCAATAAAAAATTAAATATTTCAAAATACATTTTTATAATCCAATTAAAAGGGTGGCCAAACAAGGGCTCAATTTTAATATATTATCATGTAATATAACATTTTAAAGTTGAAGAATATTGCAATAATTATTTATGTCACAAATGAAAAATAAATATAAATAATAAATTGAGCCTAAAATATACAAAATAAAAATAAAAAATAATGATGTGGACTGAATTTTTTTTTTTTCTGTTTTCACCTAAATATTTTTTAGAATCTTCATGTAAATAATCACTAAGAATTTGAATTGTTTTTATTTATTAGAAATTTTTTATAGTTTTATTTAATAATTGATAATTTTTGAATTTATTTTTATTGATTTTATAAATTTTATAAATTTTACTTGTTAGAATTTCATATTTTTATTTTGTTAAAATTTTATTTAAACACTTGTTTCCATATTTTACGTGTTTTCAGAATTTTCACTGAAAACACTAGAAGCGTCAAAAATTCGTTTTAAGTTCTAATAAATTTATTCTTGTTTTTAAAAATACTTTTTTAGAAAATACCCAACCAACCAATTTCAGTGGGTTACAAAATTGAAAATCAAAAACAGATTGAAACCACCGTAATCCTTTCTATATATAGTGGCTTTAAATTAAGGGTATGTTTGGTATAGATTTTAATTCAATTAAAATTGAAAATATAATCGTTATTGAGTCCCATTCGTCTAATAAAATTCAACAATAATGACTAATTTTTTAATTTTAATTACTACCGAACACGCCTTAAAATGGAGCTAAACCGTTGGGCTGATTTGGCTGATTTGTCGTTTACTCCCCTTTTCTTTTTTTCTTTTTCTTTTTTTTGGATATTCGTATGTGCTTTGCGTAGAAAAGCAGTCCTATGATATAAAAATGAAGAAATAAAAAGAATTTTTTTTTTTAAGGGAAACAGCTCTCTTTCTCTCCTCTCTCTAGGGTTTTAATTTTCTTTTCATCTGGTCAAATTCTTCAGTATTCTTACCAAGCTCATCAAAATGGTTTGCGATTGTTCTCTTGCAATTTTCAGCTACAATCCGAATTCAGATCTCAGGCTATTAAGTTTTGATTATTTTTTGTAGGAAAATGAAGGGAGCAATTTGGACTCTCAAATAGAAGCCTTGCTGAATGTGGAGAAGCAGACGAGGCAAGCTGGTGACGTGGGCGGCACCAGAAAGGCAGTCAATGATATTCTGCAGCTCTGCTTCGATGCCCGGGCTTGGAAAACTCTCAACGATCAGATTGTTCTCTTGTCAAAGCGCCGTGGCCAATTGAAGCAGGTCTAAACCATTTCCTTATTCTACTTGCTTCGTTTATGTAAACTTCACTACTGTCATAGCTTCGTTGAATTATGATTTGGATTGTTGAAAATATATGCTTTTTTGTTCATTTATTTTTCATATGATTTGGGGGTAATTTTAGTTTAGTTTAGATTTGAGGTCAGGACGTGTGTAATGGACTTGTAAAGCCACTGGCTAGCAATGATGAACCTAATTTAGTTTATATGCTTATTTCAATGGGCTGTATGTAGTTTGCTGATAAAAATTAATTGGATTGTTTGTGACTTTTGGGGATCGTTGATAATTTTTATATAAAGTGCTGAATTAATTAAAAAAATGTTAGAATAATAATATTTTTTGAGCTCTAGTGGTGATTTAATATGGAAAAGAAAATGTGAAGACAGGAGAGTTGTACATTTTGTAGTCTTTTAATGTAGTTCTAGGTCAATGTTATTAATGAAATGTCTACTTGGCACCTGCTAAGTGGTCAATTTTAGCAGTGGGCAATCAGTGCTTCATTAAGAGTTCATGGACAAACCGTCAATCTCTCTTGCAGACATTGTGATAGCCTCTCATTTAAATAAATTATTAGTATATCTCATTTTCTTATCTTTATACTGTTAAACCATTATACCATCTTAATTATGAGTTCCGAATCTGCCTAACCCACATCCGATTCCCTTTGAAATTACTGGCTTTGGATGCATGGCTGACAAATGGTTTCAATTAAGGGGTGTAATTCACCATTCACGAGTGTCCATCACATCACAAATTGCAAACTAATAGTTCACTGGAACCTCCTTGCAACATTACTCTCCAATTCTCCTCTAATTTGAGCCATCTTCGTTCCTGCATCCAATGGCCATCATTGGCAAATACTCAAAGTGCATTGAATTTCTGAATGTTAGGGGATCTTCAGTTTTCATATAGAGTGATGCTACTTATACATCATTGTATACAGATTGATGATGTGGAATAGAAAAAAAAAGGAGGAAAGAGAAAAATAAAAGGATAGAGAAAAAAACCCACGTTTTGGAAGAGAGAGAGCGAAAAAAAGGAAAGAAAAGAAAGGGAAGTCAATTATTAATCCACATCATCAATCTGTATACAATGATGTAGAAATAGCATTACTCTTTCATTTAACCTTGCTGTCTGAATTCTAGAGAATAATACCTCCAATTATTTTCGTTGCTCCCCATATAGATTGAGTTTTCTGTTGGAAGGTTTGATCTCTACGTAGATGTCACGTATTGTTGCATGCATCACCAAGGTACACACATTTTTAATGAGTATACACTGAAGACGTGCATTTCTGTATGGGTAGAGAGTGCAATTTGCAGTTTCAATACTGCATGCTTAATATGTATATTTGCATGGACAGATGTGGGAACAGGTAGACAATTATACATGGCATGTACTGATACACCTGATTTTAATGAAAAATATATGCATCTGGTCTTTTCTTCTCTGCAAGTTGCACTGTTGATTTATTTTGGTATGGTTTGTTGTAACTTCATTTTATGCACTAACAAGTACATTGTAGTTACTCAGTGGTAAGATTTGCATTTCGTATATCAAATATTTTTCCTTTTGTAGAATATGATAAGTGATTTTTTTTTTTTTTTTCATTGTTTGAGGTTGTGTTGCATTTGGTTTTTCTCATGTTGTGATACAGGCTGTACAAGCTATAGTCCAACAAGCAATGCTGTATATCGACCAGACACCAGATCTCGATACTAAAGTAGAGCTCATTAAGACACTTAATAGTGTATCTGCAGGAAAGGTGATTGTTCATGCATGATTCCTTGCACAGTATGCTTTTGCATTTTTATTATTTTGAAGATTTATTCTCTACTTATGGACACACCTTCTGGCAGATATATGTTGAGATAGAGAGAGCTCGCTTGATTAAGAAACTGGCAAAGATTAAAGAAGAACAGGGACTAATAGCTGAGGCCGCTGATTTGATGCAAGAAATTGCGGTCAGTGGATGATAATCTCATTTATTGGCTTTTCTACCTTTCCTTTAAGCACATTTATGTTGCTTGTCAAATTTATTCTTCTCCAGTAGCTCCCTGACGGTGTTGAACTACAGGTGGAGACGTTTGGTGCAATGGCAAAAACTGAAAAAACAGCATTCATTCTTGAACAAGTATGTAGCCTTCTCTCTTTACCTTCATCTGTTATTGAAACTGTGGTTGGATTGAATGATTTTGGTACACATGATGTGATATGTTGATCTTCAAATCTTGTAGGTCCGTCTGTGTTTAGATCGCCAGGATTATGTACGTGCACAGATACTCTCAAGAAAGATCAGTCCAAGAGTTTTTGAAGCTGAGACTTCAAAAGAGAAGAAAAAACCTAAAGAAGTTGAAAGTGTAATTGAAGAGCCTCCTGCCGATATTCCATCGCTGTTGGAACTGAAGAAGATATACTACCAATTAATGATTCGGTATGCATGGTGTTGGTTTATACTTATCCCATATAATCTTTCAAACTCGTGGATCAGTTGTGAGGGTCTCTCTTAATTGGAATACAAGTGCACACCCTTGCATACAGATCTGCTTGCATGCAGAAATCTTAGCAAATATGCTGTGCAGACTGCAGACATCGTCAAATGGAGAGGAAGGGTCAATAACATATAAGTTTTGTAATCTTCATGGTTAATTAGATTTGATGAATGTTTTGCTAATGTCACTAAACTTTCCACATGCAGTTGCTAGTTCTATTGCTTAGTTAGGAAATCATTCTCTTGCATTCAACATTTGTTCATTCTCTAGCATTAATAGTATTTCAATTCACTGACCAGGTTATCTGAAGAGAATTTATAATATTTCTATCCTTTAAGTTTACTCTATGCAGCTCCAGATTTAAATTAATCAATTAAAATATGGACCTAGTAATGTGTGGCACATTATCCTGTTCAGTAAAATTTCAATATGTTTAACAAGCATTTCTTTTTTTTCGTCATTCTAATCAATAATGATATTAAATGAAATACTGAATTCTCTTTTGGCTTAGAGCTTTGGAACTTAGAATTAAAAGCTTAACGAGCGTTATTAATTTCAGCAACTTTGTTTGTTAATGATATCAAAACAACAAGGTTCTTTTCATACTAGGTGTTTAGAACATGCCCAAAAGGAAACTTATGTGTCCATATGGGTGTGTGTGTGTGAAGCTATACAAGTGACTGTTGCACATTGTCAATGCTTCACTTGATGACACAAATTGGTTATAGCCTCTCTGAGTTGTGATCCCGGTTGGAAACACTAGATCTACAATCCCTCATTAATTGGTTTATATGTCTTTGCTCGTGCTGATCAATATTTTGATGTTCATGATTTTTTTCGTTAATGTCTGCCAAATACCTACCGTACTTATTTGATTTGTCACCATTTTTGTAGGTACTACTCACATAGCAATGATTACCTTGAAATATGCCGATGTTACAAGGCAATATATGAGATTCCCTCAGTGAAAGAAGACCCATCACAATGGATACCGGTGAAGTATCTCTTCTTTGTGTATTTATTTTGTTTTAATCATTCACCCGTTGTACATAAAATACTTTGCATGCATATTCGCCTCACTTAATCTGTATTCCTTCTTTATCCCTGTGAGCTTGTGTTAATTATATATCTTGTAGGTGTTGAGGAAAATATGCTGGTATTTGGTCTTATCACCATATGAACCCATGCAGTCTAGCCTTATTAATTCAACCCTGGAGGACAAGAATCTTTCAGAAATTCCTCAGTTTAGGCAAGCACTTTGAAGTTCTTTGAATCTTGTCCTTTTGATTTTCCTCTTTCCATCGTATGTTATTCTTGTCAATCGTTCTTTTGATGTGTCATTAGATTACTGCTCAAACAACTAGTTACCATGGAGGTCATTCAGTGGACATCTCTGTGGAATACTTTCAAAGTTGAGTTTGAGAATGAGAACAACATGCTGGGTGGATCTTTGGGTGAAAAAGCAGCTGAAGACCTCAGACTAAGAGTAATAGAACATGTAATCATCATAGCCACATTTTCAGTTATACTGTATAATTCGATCTTTTGCTTTAATAATGTGTTACACGTAGCAATTTGGACGTATCTACTTTTTCCAGATGTGTAACATCTATCTATAAGAAGTTTATTTCCTTGCAGAACATCCTTGTTGTCTCCAAATACTACTCACGTATAACCTTGAAGAGGCTTGCAGATCTACTGTGTCTTGGTATCCAGGTCTGATTGCTTCCGTTCAACAAATACCATTTGTTAAGATTTTGTAATCCCGAAGATTTCTTGGATACGTTTGGAGTTAACAAAATTTTTTTCATTTATAAATTATTTGTAAACACTCTTTTCAAGATTCGACGTCCTTGCCCTATAATTAAATGGAATAAACATTTAGAAATTCTGGAATTAGACTGGGGACATATGAGGTTTATGAGCTAGTACAACTAATCTTTTATGATCAGTTTGTAATCCTTTATCAGAAGCATGCCCAGCATTGTATATATGAGGATCATTTTAACCATACTCATAATCCACATGTAAACATGATAATTCTTCCTGCTAAACTTCTCCTGAAATAGTTTAGCTCCATTTATTATATTGTGGTTTGCTTCTTTATGATGATAGTTTCGTACCCTTTTATCTCAGCATGTCCCAGATCATTTACTCCTTAATTTATTTATTTCCATGCTTGAAAATTGAAAGAATGCATATTATTTTATCTATATTATCATAATATGTCTCCCCGCAGGAAGCCGAGAAGCATCTTTCTGAAATGGTTGTTTCCAAAGCATTGGTTGCAAAGATCGACAGACCTGTAGGTATAGTGTCTTTCCAGACTGCCAAGGACAGCAATGACACTCTAAATTCATGGGCTATGAACTTGGAGAAGCTGCTTGACCTTGTTGAGAAGAGTTGCCATCAAATCCACAAGGAGACAATGGTCCACAAAACTGCACTGCAAGTTTGAAAAATTGGTGTAGGAGATCCTCTCTCTGTTCATTGAGATCACAATCCTGAGTTGGAATGCTAGTGAGTGATGTGATCTTTTGTTGAGAGTCATTCTCTTGCAGGTTGCAATTTGTACCATTTTAAATCTGCAGGAAGCGGAATTGGACTCTTGTTGCTTTGTTGCTCCTACGGGACCTCACTTTTTCCTAGAGTCTTTTTGTGATGTTATTACCATTTTAATGATTCATTTATTTGGACAGTAACATTCATGCTTGCTGCTGAGAAATTAGCAGTTCATGATGCTAGTACCTGTTTGTGTGAGGAGTTATCAATTTACCATGAATCTGGTGGCTCGTTTTTCAATTTCAGTTTGGGGAACTTGTAAAATATAATTTTCAGTGATGACTCCAATGAAGTTAGACCATTAACTGAATATTTTATCAAACAAATTTAGCTTTTGCAAGAATATGTGGGAACAATTTCATCTTTCCCCGTAGCTGTTGCTGATGCATTCTGAAGCTTTTATACATATTTGTACAATGTTCTTTTGATCTGATAATATTACCATGAATGTGTGGAACTTCCAACAAAGGTATCTGTAATTTGTTGCTTGGCTAAGCCTCCTGCCAAGTGCAGAATGCAAATGTTATCTTTTAGATGTGATTTTGCTCATTTCTTTTGTTGGACTATGCATTATGTTAACATTATATCACTGTTCCATGCAATTCAGTGTATTCAAGATTGCAGATCAGGTGTAGATGTTTAACCTGATGCATACTTGAATGTGGGTTATAAGCGATCTGATTTGAACAATTTGCGACTTATTTTCTAATCAAATCATACCTTGCAAGGAAGTCCAAATTGTCCATTTATCATTTGCCATTTGCAATTCGGTTTGGTTTCAAACCATAATGTCTGTTGTGAGGGGGTGGGGTGGTGTTTTTAATAGAATTTTACTTGGGGCATGTTTGGCTGAGATTAAAGAGAAAAAAATGAACTTCCTTCCAAGGGACCTTTTGTTCTCAAAAATATGTTAGCTAGTTTACTGTTTTCCTTTAGCTTAAAAGAAAAATGGGTTTTGTTTCTTTTCAAGTACTTGTTAGGAGAATTACGATGAGATTACAATGTGGAGCGGCATGAATATTTTCAGTATTAATTTGTATTGAACTGCAAAAATTGTCATATAAGTTAAATGTAATGTTTATCAAAGTTTCTCTCAGTGCAGCATGTCTAGGATTTCTCTAACTGACATGACACAATAAAAGTGGACATAGCAAGAATCGTAGATTGGTAGTCTTTTTGTTTAAATGTAACCTATATTGCAATCAGGGGCAAATTTAGAATTTTTGTTACGGGCGTTGAAATTTTAAAAATCAATGTAGTAAAATTTATATATAAATAAATTGGCAAGATAACAACTAAGTTTTTCGTTTAAGCATGAACTATTATCATTAGTAAATAAATGAAAAAAATTAGTGACACGACAAATAAGTACTCACTATCTGTGTAGTAGCGTAAAATTGAGTCTAAAATTCGAGCAACTTGCAAATTTAAGGGGTGAATTATGATTCTAAATATTAGCAAAAAGTAAATACAAAATGAAAGCTTTAAAATGTCACAGATGAACATTATAAATAATATCATAAGATAATGAAAAATGGTTACAATTTCTCAAATTCATCATCATCATCATCATTACTACGTGAAATTAAATTCAATTAGTTAAAAAATAAAAATAAAAAACAATAATTTTTAAATCGATCACACCCCTTCAAATAAAAACAACAATTTTGGGCGTGTTCGGTCGTACTTAAAATTCAATTAAAATTGAAAATATAGCCGTTATTGGGTCTTACTCGTCTAATAAAAGTCAACAATAATGATTAATTTTTCAATTTTAAACTATTTTAATCTCCCGAACACTCACAGCCCACCCGAGCAATTATCCCAGTCACTTTTTGCATGTCCAAACCTTTGTCAATATTATTCACTATAGGTAAATATACAAACGATTGTCAAAATATTATTCATGATAATTTATTATTTTCTATCATTTGATTGCATAATTATACAATCCAACAAATGTGCCAGAAATGCTCCAATGGATCTCACGAAATATGTTGTTAAACAATAGATAATAGTTGTGAATATGTAATTAAAATTAAATGTTTGATTCTGACTTTAAATTACGAAGAAATTACAATTTCTACCAAACGTACAATAAAGTAATTTTATCCTGTCATGGACGTAGCCAGGATTTCAATCTAGGAGGGCGAAAATATGGGAGGTGGGCCCCCCTCCTGGGGGTTCGGGGGCAGAGCCCCCGAATTTATTTATTAATTAGAAAATGATTGAAAACGACGATTTTGAGTACCAAAATAGGCAAGTTAGATTGACTAACCAAAAAGACAATCAGTTTGTCGATACAAAAACAATATGTCCATCTATGTGACTAACGCTATACAAATTGTCAGTTTGTCGATACAAAAACAATATGTCCATCTATGTGACTAACGCTATACAAATTGAAAACATGAACGTTAGATGGACATCAAAAAGACAAAAAAGTAAACTGTCTATCTATATAATTTGTGAAGCGGTTTGAAAATTGGAAATTAATTATATTACAATTGGGTTGAGTTTTCA
>CAIGRF010127255.1:914-13481 GCA_903798235.1 Fraxinus ornus | reverse complement strand
GGACACCACATATCTCCACATTGGTATGATATTGTCCACTTTGGGCCTAAGCCCTCATGGATTTGCTTTTGGGCTTTACCCCAAAAGGCCTCATACCAATGGAGATATTGTCCTACACTTATAAACCCATCATATTTCTCATGTCTAGCCGATGTGGGACTTCTTTTACTCCCAACATAAAGGGGCAAATTTATAGCTGTGATGATTTGAGTCAATAAATGTAGAAGTTGCAGGAATAGTCATGGCTCAGGCACTTGAAAATGGCATAGAAATTGATTTGAAAGAGAAACATTTTGCTTCTGATGATTATTCTCCAATTACAGGAGAAGGAGAAGATACTGAATAACCAATTATTGGTGGTGATTAGGCGATAATTAAAAAATTCGAAGATTTTAATGAAGTTGATGATACTAAGGAGGAGGAGAAGAAGAATAAGATAATGTTGGGTCTAGACTACGAGAAGGTGTTTTTGGCTTGGGACGAACAAAGTGTTATCTAGAGGACTTACTTTAATGAATATTGTAGAATGTCTACAAAAGGAGGCATATCTCATGATATGAGGGTTTGTGGAGGGGCATTTAATGAAGGGTTGGATGAAAATGGATGTAAATGACGTTTCATGCAATCAAATATGTAATTAAAGGTGAAAATGTCAAAAAATAAAAGATATGAACGCTTTTTACATTAATAGTGAAATGTAAGGACATTATGTGCTAATTAACTTAAGAGAAAATTCCAATTTATTTTCAATCATTTGATTTCACACGTTCCGCCATAATTACCTATTTTGTCACATACAAAAATATTTACAATTATAGAATAATAAGTTAATTGTCCCAATAATCACTGAACTTATGTTTGTGCATTCGACCACTCACTGAAGTTTTAAATATCTAGTTTTGACTACTAAACTTATCAAAATATTGGATATTACTCATGACATGACATCCATTATTCAACTATAACGAAATTGGTGACATGAAAAATGGAATGAACACGTAATGTAACTCATGGCACTCTAAATTGCCACATAAAAAACGCGTATTTGATTGCTCACTACACTTTAATGTGGCATGGTTTTGACTTCTAAACTTGTAAAACTAACGTCGATCTGTCTTGAATATTTAAGAATGCTTTTGAAGTATCATTTTCGTACAACAAAATAAATTTGTAATACACTTGAGTTTTGTTGCAATTCTTTCCATATTTGATCTGTAATATGCATTAACAACAAGAAACACTGGATTTTTTGGCGTATGTTTTTTGTTGCAAAGAAATATTTGATGGTTTTTAATTTTCGGTGTATATTCTTTGATGTAAATTTAGATTATGAATTTTTTTGACGAATATCATACATTTTTTTGTTCAAAATAGTCATCAGAATCGTCAATATTTTTCTCGCTATTGATGTAGATTATAAATCAAATATGAAAATAAATGCAACAAAACTCAAGTATATAGAAAAATGTTTTGAAATATTCCTTTATAACATGTTGCAATATTATTTTATTGTATGAAAATGATACTCGAACAACATTACTAAATTTTTAGGACATGCCGACATCAATTTTACAAGTTTAGTGGCAAAAGCTCAACTACCTTAAAGTATAATGAGTAATTAAACATGTCTTTAAAAGTATATTGAACAATTAAATACGTTTTTCAAAATATTGTCAATAATGAAAGATGACCTTTTTACATGGTAATTTAGAGTGTGTTTGGTAGGGATTAAAATTGAAAAATTAATCGTTATTGTTGACTTTTATTAGGCGAGTAAGACCCAATAACGACCATATTTTCAATTTTAATTAGATTAAAATTGGTACCAAACAAGCTCTTAGCGTGTCGTGAGTTACACCATCTATGCATACCATCCGTTACATCACCAATTTCGTTAGAGTTGAGTAAATATGTCATATTAGTGAACAACGCCTAATATTTTGATAAATATAGTGGTCGAAATTCGATATTTGAAATTTCAACTGTCCAACATAAATTCGGTGATTATTGAGACAACTTTATAATTTTATTACCCGTTCGGTAGCGATTAAAATCCAATTAAAATTGAAAATATAGTCGTTATTGGATTCCACTCGTTTAATAAAAATCAATAACGATTAATTTTTCAATTTTAATCTGGACGGCCGTTAATTTCTATTGGATAAAATCGCATCACCCAAAAAACGGACGAAGGCAAACACTGCTATTTTCTGTATCTTCCAAAACCCTAATTCAATCTTCCTTTTACTGAAGAGTCTCCAGCATCCAGATTCTGGCGGTTCGACGAACCTGACCGCCGTTAATTGCCGAATCTGAATTCGCTGCGGCGGCATGGACTTCGATGAGTATGATTACCTAGAACAGGCGGTGGAAGAAACTAAAGTCCCGTCCAAAACCGCCGAAAAAAAGGAAACTTCTGACAAGGAAAAAGACCGAGACAGGAGCGAAAAGGGGTACAGACGAAGAGACAGGAGTGAAGATGATGACTTTGACGAAGAAGAGAGGGATCGAAAGAGCAGTGGCAAAAAATCGCGAATAGACAGGGATAATGAAGAGAATGGACGAGACAGAGACCGCGACAGGGAGCGTGATAGGGAAAAGGAGAGAGACCGGGATAGAGAGAGGAGCTCGAGGCGTAGGAGTTCCGACAGGGATTTGGAGCGGGAAAGGGATAGAGAGAGGCGGAGCTCGAGGGAACTCGAACGGGATAGGGAGAAGAGAGACAAGGATAAGGAGAGGGAAGGGGAAAGGGAAAGGGATAAGGAGAGGAGGGAGAGGGAGAGGGAGAAAGAGAAGGAGCGAGAGAAGAGGGAGAGGGAAAAGGAAAGAGAAATGGAAAAGGAGAAGGAGAGGCCGAGGAGTAGAAGTCGACCTAGGCTGGAGCATGAAAGGGATAGGGAATTGATGAGAGGAAGGGAGCATGAACTGCGCGATAGCAGGTGATGTCTAATGCATTTTCTCTTATTAAAGCCGATCTCTAATGAATCGCTTCTCATTTTTTCTTTCATCAGTCTCTCATTTGCTTTTAATCCAAATTGGGCTTGGAGATTTTAACTTGAAAGCCTTGATTTGTTCTTCACTTTCAAATTTGCGGCGAGCTCATGCCATGGTACTAACTCAAGAGTCAGTTTATTCGATTAGTGAAATTATGATTTTCTGATGAAATGCCTTTGATTGGGGTTGTTTTTGTTTGCGTTTTCAGAATTTGTTTTATTTTTATTATTTAAATGAGAGCGAGGTGAGCTACTGAAATTTGAATCTTCTGTTAAGGGTTTGACTTGAACAGTTGAACTCAAACTTCAAGATTTCAGTTTTTGATGTCATTTTTTTTTTTTGGAAAATGATGTTATATACTACACACTGTTCTTGGAAAGTATTGCGGTTTTATTGTAGTTAAGAGTGTCTCACCTTATAACCATCGAGACTTTCTAGTTGTGACCAGGGTTGAAGCACGAAGGAAATGTATAGAAAATGTTGTCATTGCATGGAAGTGTAAATTTATGCATAGAGGATGTAACATTTTACTTGGGTTGATAAAGTAGATGGATTGTCTCACATCTTAATGGGCTTTCAACAAGTAAACACATTGAATTGATTAGGTCTCACATCTTAATGGGCTTTCAACAAGTAGATGGATTGTCTCACATCTTAACTGAAGAAATTGACTTTTCCACACATTGAATTGATTAGGTTCGATGTTTCTTTCCGGGCTTTTAGATTTGGCTCACGCCTCCACCCTTCTAGTGTTTTGCATAGCTGGATTTGAGGTTGCTTTCTTTCCTCCGAGCTGAGATGTTGATCGGTGATGTATTGAATTTTTTGCGTTTGCAATTCTTGTGTGAGCTGTATCAGGTTTTCAACGTTTCTTAACTTCAGAGATGAAATTGCTAAAGCTCCATACTGCAAACAGCAATTTCACTTTTTCGAAATTGTACGAATTTAACATATCTCGAATATGTTTAGTGTGTTATATGAAGTATTGAAATTTGTAATATATTTGAGTGTGGATAGTGATTAATGAATTTATGGGAGAAAATTATTAAACCTCCATATGAATTTGTTGCTTAGATATAGTTGACAGAAGAGTGGCTTGTAAATTTTCATCCTGGCTACGACATTGGGATTTGAAAGAGATTTTTAACTATGTATTTCAAATATCAATGGTTGAGGAATTTTCTAGAGGTGCACAGCGCAAATTAAATTTTTATTTATAATGTCAAAATGCCTAAACTAATGGGGGTCTTTCCAACTACTGGTTGATCCAAAAATGTGCTTGACAATTTAAAATATCAATTTGTTTATTCATCAAAATAATCAAGCTGTCATACTTTGTGAGCTCGATGATAGTCATGAACTTGTGGATTACATAGTTATGTTGCTTGACTTTTTTGAGATGCACAAATGTTATTGTCACTTGTTCTATTGTTATTTCTGTTCTGTTGCTTTCCAGCATGTGAGCGTTTTATGATTATTTTGGCAAATGGTTATATTGTTTGTTTTGCTGTATGTCTAGTGAAATGGGCTGACTGGCATTTGGAAAAATTATCCAATAGGTTGTTTTTCTTTTCTGTTTTCTTTACTTATTGTAAAAATCACTCTTCTGGTTAGGAGTTAGCCATGTAAATTGGAACGAACTACGAGGAAGATGCTGGCATGGAGTTTTTGGGGGTGAAAATTCATTAACCCCGGGGGAGTCTTAAAAACAAGGGTGTGAGATTATGTTCTTACAACAAATCTCTAGCAGGCTTGAGGCCACTGATATATTGATATTGGCCTTCTCCTATTATTGGATTTATACTTATTATTCTTAGAGTTGTTAATGCAGGAGATTCAAGGATAAGAAAGAAGCAACAGAGCCTGAAGCTGATCCAGAAAGGGACCAAAGAACTGTTTTTGCCTACCAGGTTTGTTGGTTGACAGATTATACTTGCATCTCAAGGATCAAACACAGAAATTTTTGCAAGTCACATACTTTGTTTATGTTTGGAATGAGCATGTGACAACGGCTTAGATAACTGTTAATCTGTTATTTGATTTCCCAACATTTCTTGTTTGCAGATGCCTCTGAAGGCCACAGAGAGAGATGTTTATGAGTTCTTTTCACAAGCAGGAAAGGTATGCAATGTTTTGGATATTACTTTACTTATTTTTGGTTTGTTGTCTTCTTTATTTAGGTCAGTTCTTGTTTCGTTCTCTACTCCAACTTCAAGAGTACATATTAGATTTGAAACTCTACACAAAAATGGCTTGCAACCTTTATTTCCTTTCCTTCTCTTCTTTCTATCATTTTTAACTATCTTTTATCAAGGTGAAAGCCTAGGTTTACCATTTAATATAGACATCTCCTTTTATTTGTGTACTGTTTTATGTGATTAGCTAATTGTAATATTAAGTCCTTGTTTGGTACATATTCTATAAAACTCATTTTTCTCGGAACTCAGGTTCAACCACACATTTTTCACAAAATCTATTATTAAAATCTTACATAAAAAAGCCCTAAATACTGTCTGTAAACAAATTGTCGTTTATCTCGAGTTATCTTGGCTGTTCTACATGGTGCCCATGACTCTTGTTTCTGTGATGGCTGTCTTAATTTGTTTTTTATTTTCTTCATTGCCTTAAGTTCTCCAAAACCTTTCTACACCAAGAATTTTATCAAAAAACATTCAATCTTCTCAAGGAAAAGACCAAATTGTTCTATTTTTTGTGAATTTGTATAATCATTCAGAGCCATATAATTGCTTATTTGGTGTCTTATTGGACGCTGGAGCTTATCTATTAAACGCTCCTCTGCCTTCAGTTGCTGAATACAATCACTTTCTTGTGCATCAAATTTTTACATGCAGGTGTTAGTGTGAATGGGTTCATGATAGTCTTCTGGTACTTCATATCCTATATTACAGTAGTATCGAGGCATAAGATGGTTTTGAAGTTCTTTTCTCTTGCAGCTTCCCTTATTTAAAAATTTATATCTTTATATTTTTCATTTAATCTCCAGGTAAGGGATGTACGACTTATTATGGATCGGAATTCAAGGCGATCAAAAGGAGTTGGGTATGTTTATGCTTATGGTGGTCATATTGTGTTTCTTTTGTCGTTGCATTATGACTCTCTTGGTACACGGGAACAATGTTTTAGGTTTGATAAATATTGAATTCTTCTCTTCTCCAGTTACCGATTCTGTTCCTCTAGACTAGAAGCAGTTCTCTTGAATCTCTTCAGACCTCTGTCATGTTGTCTTCAAAATTTTATATTTCAAAGAAGTGAATTTGTGGATGTTACATGTAGTCTTGGCTAGTGAGAGAATCAACATAGTCTTGACTCAATCCTATATTCCTATTATGGTTCCTGCACTGAATGTCTACTATCAACCGAAGCCCTTAATAGTAATTTTGATTCTTCAAATTGAAGGCTATCAAAGATATTTTATCAACAAATTTTGGAACCATTCGTACCTTTTTCATCCTTGCTCATCTCTCCAGATGGGGATATATAATTGAGAAGTAATACAGCGATGATACAAGTCTAAATTTTCATTATCTGGTGACAGATGTCTAATGTTTTTCAAGTTTCACTTTGCAGGTACTTGATGATCTGATTTGTTTAACATACGTAATTTATGGTTTAAGAGTACGTTAGTCTGATGTATTTTAACATCTCAAGTAAAAGATTGAAAGCCTTTGAGCTCTTCCATTCGAATGTACTTTCACATTCTCAACATATAAATGCCAATGCCAGTGTCTTTGAAATTAGACTTCAGCTGTACTGAACCCTTCTTGTTTCTGATTCAGTGGTCAACCAATCCAATTAATTCACTTTTGTCAAAATGTTATGCCATCAACAATATTTTAAATTTAAAATGGAAAATTAAGTCCTAAAATAATGTTAGGTAGCACATTAAGCCCTTGTTTGACCCCCGTTATAATGAAAATTTTGGAATAGTAATTTTTTGGAGAATGTGTGGTTAAAAAAGAATGAAAAGTCTTGGGTTTATGTGTAATATTATTTTGTTGGAGAATGTGTTGTTGATAAGAAGAGGAAAAATTGAATTATAATTTTAATGGGCTAAATTGTATATGGCCGTTAGTCTATCACGATGAAATTGATAAAACTTAGACAATTCCAGAAAGGATAGGCTAATTTGTCACTCTGGTTTTACCTTGTTGTTTTTGACTGAGCTTTTTCAAAAGCCTGCCAATATCTTGACGATTCGGACTGTACTTTGTGATTAACATGTCATATACGCTGATTAATAATACCCCTGGCCCTTATGTATGCTATGAAGGGGAGCTAGTATGTTTGTGAGGCACCGCGTGTCATGAAGATGCTCCTATATGTTCCTCACTTTTGTTGCATGCGATATCATTTTGTTCTGTAACTAGCTGTAAAGATTTTTGTCCCCCTTTTTAGTGATTGACTTGGTAATTATATAACCTGACTACAGATACATTGAATTTTACGATGCTATGTCTGTGCCAATGGCTATAGCTCTGTCTGGCCACCTTCTCTTTGGACAACCAGTAATGGTCAAACCTTCTGAGGCTGAAAAGAATCTTGTTCAATCCAATACTACTGTTGGTGGTTCAGGTGTTGTCGGACCTTATGGTGCTGCAGATAGGAAGCTGTATGTGGGCAATTTACACTTTAACATGACAGAATTTCAGCTTAAGCAGGTAAAGACTTGGCACCACCATTTATTGTAGCACATATCTTAGTATTATGCTGTTATTCCGGATTACTTTGTAACAGCATAACATTTGCTGAGGAAGAAAGATCTGGAGGTTAAGACATTATATGGTATCTAAAATTAAGTGCCAGAGGATGAACTCGGTATACTACTGAGAAAAGCATCCCTCTGTTTTGCTCCTTGTTGCAATTTTTTCTGTCTAAAACGAGTGTCTCACAGTCGTTTGTAGTGAAATAGCCTCTTCTTTTAGCTTTCTATTAAGTCGATCCACCATTGCTGACTTCAGTATGTTCTAACAAGTAGAAATATGAGTTGTGTTCCTCGTAAACTAAAAATCTGAATGAAGAGTGTTGTTTGATAGATATGACACACATTACCTTATGACATTTATTTTCTGGAAAGTTAAAATTATTCTAAAATCGGGGACGCTCAATATTGGGATTTGAGTTTTGAGGGGGTAGGGGGTACTTATTTGACGTTGTAACGAACTGTAGTCATTCTTCGTGAATTTTAAATGGTAAGAGTATAATTAATTTCATCCGGAGGACAAATATTTTGGATCTTCATGTAAGCTATTCAATTTTAGTTAATAAATAATATTTTGTTAACCAGTTTGAAAGTGAATGTCAAATAATTAACCTAAGAACTGTTATGAGAAATTGAAAATTATGCTTCAGGGGCAAGATAGAAACAACCTTGTTGACATATATTTGCTACCCAATGCCTATGCATTGAAGATGTGTAGCTCATGAACTTTTCTCAACAAAGTCTGTTTTTGAGTTGTGTTCAAATCTTGGTGTTGATTTTTCTCATAGATTTTCGAAGCTTTTGGGCCTGTTGAACTTGTGCAACTGCCTACGGATCCAGAGACAGGACACTGTAAAGGTTTTGGATTTGTTCAAGTCAGTATTTTGGAGAATTCTCTGCATTGAAAGTTTCCTCGTGTTCCATTGAGTTTTAATGTTATCACCATCTATTGTAACATGAAACCTATTGAATTGATATTTTCCAGTTTGCGCAACTTGAACATGCAAAGGCAGCAGAGAGTTTGAATGGTAAACTGGAGATTGCTGGTCGGACCATCAAGGTACTAAACTTATACCATTTTAGCTTCATTTTCATTTTTGTTCATTTTCTGAGGCTTCGTCACTTTCTATTTTGAATTCCTTACAGGTTTCATCAGTTACAGATCATGTTGGAGTACAAGATTCTGGAACAAAAACTGCAGATTTTGATGATGATGATGGGGGTGGTTTGGTGAGAAGTTTTTTAAATTGCGTCATGGTTATTAACTAATTATGCTTCAATTATTGTTCCTAGTCGCCCAATGGTAAATCAAACTTTTACTGAAACTATAAGGTGCTTGCAATTATGCTTTGAAGTTATTATTTGGATCTTGCATGTGATCTTGCATTTTTTCTTCTACGCTGGTATTTGATTTCTCCTTTGGAGGTGGTGATTAAATGCCATTGACCAAGGATATGGACACATCAATTCAAATTTACGAGTAATGGAGTGCACTTCGTTTATGGGAAATGCAGTTGTATCGATCCGATTTGAAATTTCACTTCAGGAATATTAGCTATCTAATCTGTTTCTGTTTTGCAACATATTCTTAGAATCTTTATTCATTATTGTTTGCATAATCTCTACAGTCTTTAAATGCTCAGTCAAGAGCATTGCTCATGCAGAAGCTGGATCGCAGTGGTACTGCTTCTAGGTTTGTATAGGATTTCATGAAATCCATACCTTTCTTTTGCGACTGTCAACTCAAACTTGATTATCCTTTCCAGTGTCACGGGGCCCATTGGAGTGCCTGCTCTCAATGGATTGGCTCCACAACAGTCTATCAACTTGCCAATGAACCCATCAACAGTTCTCCATCCCCCGGTTCTTCCAACACAGCTGGTTTCTATGGCTCCAGAACCTATTGGGAACCCCAGTGAGTGTTTGCTATTGAAGAATATGTTCGATCCAACTGCGGAGGTTAGTGATATTTTTGTTCATTGTTTCTCACTGAAGCTTGTTATCTCTTACACTGCCTTTGCTCAAACATACTAAAACAGGTGGACCCGGAGTTCGATTTGGATATTAGAGATGACGTGCAAGAAGAATGTTCCAAGTACGGCGTAGTGAAGCATGCTTATGTGGACAAGTAAGTATATATTGGATATTCTTTTATGAAGATGATGATACTGTGAGAGCGAGGGAGGGTTAGTCAAGTTGTTCATAAATTGACAATATGGACATTTGTGGAGGAAAGTTCTGCAGAATATCTGATTAAAGTTTGCAAAGAAAAAATAAGACAATTTATTTTCTGAAATATATGATTGTTTTTTATTGTAAAGTACAGATTGAAAAAAGATGATTTTATTTTCTGTTTTCAGTTAGTCACGACTGTGACAAACCTAATTTTATTAATTTGTTTTCAACGGTTCACCAAAGGATCTTCGCAGTTATTAGAAATATCTTGACATGTTTATACTTTCACCCGTAACAATTCATGATCTGTTCTACTTGCTGGCTACCTCAGGAAAAGGAAACTCCATGATCAATTTTGATCTCATTATTCACACTTGGTTAGCAGAACTGTGAATGCATAGAAGATGGCTTATAATGATCTTTTTACTTTCCAGGAATAGTGCCGGATATGTATACTTGAGGTTTGAAAGTGTCGATGCAGCGTCACGTGCTCAACAAGCTATGCATAAAAGATGGTTTGCTCGTAGATTGATCTCAGCAATATTCTTGGTAATCACTTTTAAACATCCCTCTCTCCCTTGAAAGAGAACCAAGGGCTGGAAAATTTGTAACCTTAGTTACGTTTAACTTGAGGAAAATCGAATAATTAACTTCTCAAATAAGTCACAGGTTACAAAATACCCATAGTGGCCATGTTTGTAGGTCTTTTTATTCCTCAGTACTAGTTCTGTGTACATTCCTCCTGGAGAATGCAACAGAGAACTTGAGGAAATTTGATTCTTTTTCTATTTTAATGCTAGATTTTAAAATATAGTTGAATTCATGTTGGATAATCGGACTCTTGGATTTCAATCAGCTTTAAAATCACTCGTTGAAGCGAAAGCTTTATCGCAAAAATTCCACTATGATTCTCATAGATAATTTTTGAAAACCATTTCTCTGAGGGCTTGCTTCTGAGTTCTGATCTTACTATCAGATGCTGAGTACTGCCTTGACTAGTGTTACAAGTATCAGAGCTGTCAAATGCAATAATACTGTAGTAACTACTCTGTCAAATGCAGTGAGAAGCATTCGGAATGGACATCTAGTGTCCACACACCTGGTTATTGACAAATTCGTTTCTATCTTAACAGTTTACACTGATCTTCATTGTATTCTGCAGCATTTATTTTTCCTCGTAAATTTTCTGCCATCACTGAAGTATGGGAGTTTGTCTTTTCTTTTTGCAGCAACCATATGAATACGATGCCAAGTTCAAGGGTGCTGCTTGAAAACGCTTAATTGTGAAATGGTGCTTCGTGGTGGATCTCATTGATATTTCTATTTGCTTCATGTACAAGTGACACTGAAATGATTTTTTTGGTTGGTATCGACTGTATTTTGTAACTTAACCAATTCTTAGCACTTTATTACTGTCCAGATAATCACCGCTTAATTTTTGTTACCTGTCATACATGTTCACATTACCCCTTGGTATTATTTTCTTGTCTAAAGCAACCAAGTGACCAACCAAGAGCGTGGTATTATGCAACGAGGTCTTATAGTTGCTTAGTACTTGCTAAAAGTCAAATTACTTTGTGTCCACAAATTTTGTGGGACCTACACGTATGATCCGCTTAAGCACCACAATTTTTTTTTCTTTTTATTGGGTGGCGATCGGAAGCGTTTCAATACTTGTCAGATTTGTAGACATCGACGGAGTTCAGACAGGTAAAAAGATACAATAGATGAGATCGTTTGTTCATTTTTGTTGTCTAATTTGCTATCCATTCAATTATAAATTGACATATTATGAAAAATTAAAGCTGTCATCAATTTTATTTTTCCAACCTTAACATCAATTTTAATTTTCAAGATGTATCAATTTGTAATTGTGTGGATAGTAAATTGGACAGCATAATCAGACAGCAAATCTCAATATAACTTTATTTTCTTACTTTCTATACCTGCATGTATAAATAAATAAAATTGGGTGGATGGATTCATGGAGGGTAAGTATGCTAGGTGGACAAGAAAGGGCATATCTTGCCTTACAAGAAAGATGTTTCTTTGGGTGCAAGCTTATTGGATTGACACAAGGGGCAAAATGCAAAACTACGGCCCTTGTTTGATCCCAATTCTTTTCAATTTACATTTTTGTTTCTTTTTTTTTTCAACCACACATGTACACGGAAATTCAAAACTTTTTCTTATTTTTTAAATATACGTTATCCATCAATCTACAATTTCAAAATACATTTTATACAAAATATGAGGCTCAAACAAGCCCAAGAGGTACTTTTATCATGCAAACTGGATGTAACCAAACTAGGGGTTCATTTAGCACGTTCGATTGAGTATAGTTTTTATCAGTTGAGCTTTCACCTATAGATGGTAAAACTTTTTCAAAAAGAACCGTTACTAAAATATTGATGACAGTTTGGTTATCAACAAAAAGTATCTTAAATATTAAATCTCTTCTGGTTCCATTTTGTAACATTTTACTTTTCAAGAAATGAGTGGTGAAAAAAGGTTAGTAGTACAAAATGTTATTAAGCCCCCGTTTGGTGCACATTATTTTCAAAAGAATGTATTTTTTTAGTTGATGTGATGGTAAATATACGGTTGAAAAAGAAGGAAAAATTATTGATGTGATGAAAATTATTATTTTATTGAAGAATGTGTGGTTGAATATGAGT